>BPTQ01000009.1:148952644-149091048 GCA_019973895.1 Chrysanthemum seticuspe | reverse complement strand
TCTCTACAATTTGTCTATCTCGAACTACAAACTGAAACCCCCATACGTCTGGGTTCAAATACTAACTTTATACGAGTTTACTCGAATTCGTTGTATTTGATTGTCTTTCGATAGTGACTGTTTCGGAATTCCCGTCATTTGTGTCATTACGGTTTGTGGGAAATTATGATGATTACACTTCAAATTTTGATAAGATAGTGATTGTTTGTGTTTGGTAACTAGTTTGATCCAATTACACTGGATTAATGATGAAAATTTTGTCTTTACGTGGTCTAAATTGATGTTAATGACTCATACGTATTTTTTGAACTTTTACTGAATGTTCTCAGGTTTCGACGATATCGAACTTTGGAACTTTGGTACTTGGTGATTAGATAAACTTGGTTGGGTGACTAAGGTTAAGTTGGGTATCGATAGACGTAGTTGGGTAAAAGTTGAGATAAAGGTTAAAATCGGGAGGTCAACTGAAAACAACTGGTCTCATGTTTTACGAACCTTGAATTGAAAATTCGAATACTTTTCGATATTTTTCGAATAGATTCGAATATATTTGACTATGTGTTCGAATAACTTCGAACCCAAATACTTTACCTTTAATTTTAAAAGTTGTCAACTGTTTATTTCTACTTTACTTTCCTTTGAACCTTAATTACAAATTTTGAACGAGTTTGACTGTTATATTGAACTCAAACTATGAACTCTTGTTTTCTAATGTCGAAAACTTCTTTTGATTCTGTAATAATAATTTTTGCTGTATTTTCATTTAATGTTGATTTTTAAGATGAGAAAGGAAGAAGATGGCATTACTGTGTTTACTGCCCTTAAGGCTTTGTCAGTGATAGCTTTCTGTTAGTTTATGTTGCTTAAGCTCATTTGAGCATATTTCAATCATAAACTTGGGTCTGCATACCCCCAAAGTCAAACATCAAGCTCTATCTGTTTAACATCTCTACTGTTGAGATTTTGGATGTGCAGAACATCATTTTGTGTTTAGAAATCATTGACATAGCTTGCATTACAATTATTACATCATTTAACATCAATCTCTGTCTTAAAATTAGATCCAAAGTTGGCCAAAGTCAAAGTTCAACATTTCATCAAAAGTCAAAAATAGCAAAAACCTGTTTTAGGGTCTGTTAGAAGGATTTTTCATGATCTTATCTTTGGGACTTAACAAGTGAGAATTGGCATTTCAAAAAGTTCAACTGGTGTTCTTTCTTGTTATCATTTTATTAGAATTTTACAATTTTTGCAAAAGCTTCAAATCAGCTTCTCTTTTAGGCCAAATGTGCCCTGCACAGGACTCAGTGAATGCTGAGTTTTTCTCAGAATTTGGTGCAAGTGCACAGAGCTCATAAGAGCTTGCCATTGTCTGATTTTTGGTACAAGTGATCTCACCCAGGTCCTTTCCAAGTTCCAAATCAAAGTTTTCAGTTTGAGCTTATTTATAAGCTTGTGCATGTGATTACAGTTGGTACCCAAAGCTGTTTAAGTTTATAAAATCAAATATATCAAATCTGTTGAAAATTGTGATTCTGTTGGTCTAGCTTGTTAAAACTCATTGCATTTTAGTTAAATTAGCTTATTGCAGCTTGTGTTTCAGTTTGGTAGCTTTTGGTGAGCTTTTGGCTTAATAAGTGCTTATTTCAAGAAGCACTTTCATATCAGTTTCAAATTCACCCACATAAGCACCTGTTTTTCCATTTTTCTTATATTCCTAATATTATTTTAGATTTTTCCTGAAATTTTCAGATTTTTCTAAGCTTGTTTGCTATTTTTCTTAATTTAAACCACTTTTTAGTACTTTTTAAATAGGATTTAATACAAAAAATTAAGAAAAGCTTCAAAAAAATAATTTTTCAATTTAATTAAGTTTAGATAAATATAAAAAGTAAAAAAGTAATTTTCCATATTTTTCATAGTTTATTTTGTAATTTTTAGCAATTTAAGTAATTTTTAATAGTTTAAAATTCCTAGAAAATAGAAAAATAATCACAAAAATACAAAAATAGTTTTGAAAAGTCTATTTTGATATTTTAGACTTTTCCAAGTCTTAATCTTATTTTTCTAGCCTAATTTCCTATTTTCTTGTATTTTAGGTAATTAATTAATAGTTAAAAATGGTTTTTAATTAGATAATTAGTTTTAAAAATAATTTTCTTTTTCTAAAAATTTTCTTTTATTATTAGGGTTGTAAAAATGTATTTTTCATATTTTTAGGACTTTTATATCTTAGATTTCACTTTTTATTTTGTACGTTTACGTTATTTTAATTTAAATGTACGTTTTAGGTTTTAAACGTTCATCACTTTAAATATAGTGATAGCGTTTATTTAATAGATTTTATCTTTTTAATTTTCCTTAATTTGCATTTAAGCCGTTTTTATCTGTTGGCTTTTTCTGTAGTTGTAATCACATCACAATCCTTTTCCCGTTCAAACTCCTCGATCACTAAACGTTTGATAAATTCATTGCACAACTCGCTGGGACATAACGACCCGGGGAAATATTGTACTCCTCAGATCTTCATTGATTTCGTGCTTAAGCTGTTTTAAGTTTTCTTACGCTTGCGTGAGAGAACTTGACGGTTTTGCGCGCATCAACTTGATGTGTTCTTGAATTTAGCCCTTGTAGAAACAACTAGGAGAAGCATGTTGCTAAGAGTGCAAAATTGCACATTTGCTGAAAGCCTTCTGATATGCAGTAGGCGGATCCTAGCAAAATAACTAGCCGGATCCCTCCCAAAAGGGAACCGTGGGATCCGTAACCTCAGATGAGCAATACAGACTTCCCTACATCAAAAACAGCTCACTAGATCACCTCACACTAGCCAAACATAAGACCTTAGAACCAACTAAGTATTCCTTAAACATGAGAAAGCCTTAAACCCACTCATTGCTTACATAAGATCTTATTCAAAGTGCCTTTTGATTTATCAACTCATCAAAACTCACCATATTTCCGCTTCAATACTCACAAATTGCTTTTAATTTTTTAAAACACTTAGGTTGACATACTGAACAATTTTAGGAAATTGTTTCTAGTCATCTTTATCTCAAAACGGGTCAAAAATTAGTTTTTCAATTATTTTGATTTTTGAGGATTTTTCAAACTCCATCTTAAGCTAACATCTGATCTCTAGGATCATTTATTATGACTTGACACCATCAAAACTCTTAGTGTTATCATTGAACATCCATTGGTGGTCATTTAGTCTCATTTTCCTTCTATTAAAGGCAATCATTAGCTATATCACTCATTGCCCTTGATCACTCAAGTACACTTTCATTTAAAGATGCTTAGAAGGACTGAAACACTCAAAATGGTATAGGCTTTAGACCTTAGAAACATCATTTTTACTCTTTCATAGCTGCTGAGAGCCGGATCCCTAGGATTAGCCTAAACGGATCCCTCAAAGGAGGGAACCGTGGGATCTGGGTGACAGATTATGTCAACTCTAGCCAAAACAATCATTTAAAGCTCATCTTGCTAACTTGAACACTCCACCTCATCTTTATTAAGTCCCTAGATCAGTGAAACTCTGAACTTGAATCTTGTGCATGTTAATCATCACATTTCTAAGAATCTTAGTGGCTTAAGTCTTAAATGCACTTGCCAATTTCTTCCCTTTATAAGTCATCTTGCTAGAACTCCTTAGTCATCAAACACAACATAATTCTCAGCAATTACAAACATCTTCCTTAGACATGAGAAAAGCTCCTAGTGCTAACTCATCTACCCAAGAACCACACAAGAAACTTGCTAGGGTCATACACGAAGTTTCCTCAACCGAATCATCTCCGGTTAAGTCCACAAATGCTAGGATTTCCCCTACACCAAATAAACCAATCAAACTAATTCCCAAGAGGATTTTTCCCACAAGGATATCATCACCAAACTCTACTAAACCAAACATACCCTTTTCAACCCAACCAACATCATTGGTGCCTAGAGCCACATCATTTAACACCTCACAATCATCTCCACATTCTCACAACTTAGAGGACTTACCCCCTTGGCCACCTCATCCTCCACCATTACCAACAAATTCACTAGAAAAGGTTGTACAACAAAACCAAAGTGTTGAATCAACACTTGCACCAATGTCAATTTCTCCATTTCCCTCCAATAGTCCATTTTGGATTATGAGGAGACATCAAAGTCAACCACCCGACCACATGAAAGTTGACACTTCTCTACCTCTACCCTCAAACATTTTTGAGCCACCACTTAATGAGCCTCCACCAATTCCTCCTTTATTTGAGGATCCTCAACCCACTTCACTTGAACCTCCGCTTCAAGAAGCTCAAAACCATGACAAGGATTGCTATCATTGTCAACATGTTGAAAGGTTGATACATGAACTATGTGAAGAGCAACGTTTCATGTTTTATCACCTCCTCAAACGTTTCGAAGAGGTCAACAAACCTAAACAACCATGAGCCTAAAACGGTGTCCTAGTCTCAAGCTCAACTTAGAACGTTTAGGAATCCCATTTCATGATTGATCATCCTTAAGCACGTTGTTGCTTCTTGAGTTTAGGTCACTCATTAGTATTAAGTGGAATATGTATTGCATGGCTAAATCATTCTCTTAGTTTTAGAGATTTGTTGATTATCTCTTTGTTTTATTGAATGATAACTTATTTTCCATATTTCTTTGAGTATATGTTCGTTGTTTCTACACATATCTCACTTTCATATTTAGCATTGTTTGGTATATCACCTTTGCTGAATAATCTGTCACCAGACAGACAGATCCCTGAAAATTGCCTAGACGGATCCCACAAAAGAGGGAACCGTGGGATCCGTGGTATAGAAGAACAAAATTATACTAACTCGAGTCTTATTTGCAGGAATTTATACACTATACTCTTGTTTTCTAACCTTTATTTTGTAGATTTTGAAAATACACATGAAGAACTTGACACTCTAAGCTAGGGGGAGCTTTGTGTCAAACCATACATTGCAAAAACATTTGCAACTTAATCCTTATTTGGATTACACTTCATGACACCCCTTCAAGGGGGAGCATTTTCGTCACAAGGACGAAACCATTTGCAAACAAAATTGTAATTCGTTAGCTTGTTAGTTTATATTTACTTGACGCCCTCACAAAGGGACGGACTTGTCAAGGAGGAGTTAAGACGAGAACCATTCCCGTCACTTGCTCTCTTTACATATTTTCTTTTTACATGTTTTTCTTTAAAAAAATGTGTTAGTTTCTTTTCGACACTCTTTTTGTTTCGACAAAAAGGGGGAGAAGAGAGTAAAAACTCCAATTCAAACATTTACGAATTTTAGTTTTTCCTTAAAATATTTTGATGTTTTGTCATCAACAAAAAGGGTGAGATTGTTAATACAAATAAGCCGTAAAAACGTTTATTTATATTTTACGATCTTCTAATGTTTTGTCGATAACAAACATAAAATCATTTTAACGAAACAAATAAAATACGTAAATAGTTTGAGCCAATAGTTTTCTAAACACACTTACGTTTTCACATAAAACACTAAAACAAGCATAAGTGATTTTATGATTTAGTAATACATATGTACAACAACTAGTGTTTACATATTGGGCAAATATATATATACATAACTAGTATGTATTATAAATGGGTAAAAACTACAACCCATGGAACATATCCATAACCCATGGTATTGACCCATACCCATTTGACTAGGTGCATTGCACTCATAAGATACATTGTATCTAATAAAAGAACCATGGATCAACCCATAACCCATGACCCATGACCAAAATACCCATGGGCAAAGAGGAGCGTCCCACGGATCCCTAGTTTTACACTAGACGGATCCCTTGTGGGAGGGATCCGTGGGATCCGAGGAACAGTAAGCATTTATCCTCTATAAATAGTGAGCCATTTCTTCCTTTTGGCTTGCCACTCTCACACATACTTTCCCCAAGTATTGTAACTCTCTAACCACTGATCCTAAGCGATCTTTCTATGTAGTTTGTCTTTGTTTTTGAGTGATTCTCTAGGTTCCTCTTAAAGTCGAGATCACCACTTCTTGAAGTCGAGCAAGCTCAAGTCCATGAGTTGCCATGCTTCGTCATCATCAAGACTACTGAGGTTCTCTTGTTGATAGTTCTTTCTTCCTCCATAGATGTGTTGTGTTGAAGGCATTAGTGAAGGATGCCGAAAGAGTCAAGACAAAAGCATTAGTGAAAGGTGCTTAACATCCGTGTCAAAAGCATTAGTGAAGAATGCTAAAGGTGTCAAGACAAAGGCATTAGTGAAAGGTGTCAAACGTTGTGTCAAGGGCATTGGTGAAGAATGCCTTGAAATCAAATCAAGTGGCATTAGTGAAGAATGCCAAGGTCGTATAATCGATGAGGTGCATCGTTATACATATAGGTGATAGTTTGTTTCCAAGGATGTTGATATCCTTGATGGTGTTGTAATAAGGAGTTGGTCTCCTTTGGGATTAGGTGTTGTGTAGTGTTGGGTAGTAGTTCCTCCATTGTAATGGAAC
Organism: Chrysanthemum seticuspe; assembly: GCA_019973895.1. Taxonomy (NCBI): domain Eukaryota; kingdom Viridiplantae; phylum Streptophyta; class Magnoliopsida; order Asterales; family Asteraceae; genus Chrysanthemum; species Chrysanthemum seticuspe. The sequence goes on along the minus strand of BPTQ01000009.1, from coordinate 149,084,548 downwards.
TCGGTACTTAGCCTAGTACCGGATAAAGGGTAGGCGACGTTGTGGTAGGTGTAGTTCACCTTGGTGTGAAAGAACCCGGTGGTTAGCCTAGTACCGGAAAAAGAGTAGGCGACGTTGTGAAGGCTTCTCCGCCATAAGGAGTTGGTGTCGTGTAGTGATTACGAACTCTCGAGTAGGTGACTCGGGGAGTGGAGTAGGGTAAGTAAGGTGTCCTTATAGCCGAACCACTATAAATACTCGTGTTGTGGTTATGTGCTTCTTATTCCTTATCTTTCATTACACTTTTATATATCTATCTATCAACGTCCAACATACACATCTAAGTAGATTGACATAAGTCGATCTAAATATTTTAAAAGGAAGTTTTAAATTGGTAAAACTATTCATCCCCCCTTCTAGTTTTCCACAGTTCTTACAAAACACCCTCTGTTGGGATGTGGATCGGGTGTACAGTGGGTAAAGACCCGTCCATCCTCCACGGTGTCACTTAACTAATTAATAAACGTTTAAGACTACGAACTTTCTAATGCTAACAAATACTCAGGGTGACCGAGTCTTTAACATGGATTTACTAAATCCTAACAAATTTTGCTCACATGTCTTTTGTCAAAATTCCATAGTTTTGTTAGAAGTTTTATTACATTATCTGGAATTAGATGAAATTCAGTAATTAAACATTTGTACTATTAGTTAATGTATTTGAACAATGTTTTAGAGTTGATAGTCTCAGTTATCAAAAATGAAAGAAAATGATATTACATGGTTTTGCAGAAGGGTATTGTCAGGTTGTAATTGTGATTGTTGTAATGAAAGAACCATATTGCTGTTAAGAAAAAAACTTTAGTCAATATCTATAGTCAATCCATTTATCACAGTGATTTTTGTTGCAACTACTCTGATACATATTATTTGTCTAGGATACTAAGTGAAGCAATTTGACAATACGCAAACACTAGAAACTGATTATAACACAAGAACTAGACGATGACTTTCAAAACACAAATCCACATATCATACTTTATATTCATTTTCTAAGACCTTTGGACTTGAAAATATTAGGTAACATGGGCTCCTCTTCTAAAATATGTTGCAAGGATAGGCGATAATGGCTTGGCTGAAGCAAACAGATTGGTTTTCCTCCATTAACAAGTGTGTGTAACATGATTTGTTTTTTGCGTGTGCAATATTTACGAAAACTTAGTAAGTGCTTTGAATTGTATTGGATTTTTATATTTAATAAACCCTTGTCAGGCACTTTTTTGTTGATGTGGGTTGTTGTTGTCGGCTTGCAGACCAAGGCTGGCTGATAACAGTTTTCTGATGGTGACTTGCTGATTACAGATTGGTTTTAGTTTTATCACATGACAAAGTAACAAGTGCCTTGAATAAATTGATAATACGCTTACAATGTGCTTAGGTTAGTCTCTCTTTACTAAACCAAAATAACATGCTTATCACAATCTTCTTTGACAAAGTAACAAGACCTTTCCCTCTAATCTGCAACATAATCTTTCTTATCACAATCTTCTTTGATACTCATCACAATATTTATGATAATTTGGCTGAATTTATGTGGCAGTATGTATTAGTAGTTCTATGTTTAAGTTCGTTGTTTTCTTATCACCATCATACTAACGACATTAGATTCTACATGTGGTACATACTCTATTGTAGAAGATTCTGCATGCGGTGCATACTCTATTATAGATGAATGATCAAAATGGTCCATGTCCTTTCGAAGGTTTAGATATATTAGATTAGGAGGGCCATACTTTAACCATTTATCAATTATGAAGATTGTGATAAAGGTGGTTCTTTGATGGCTACCTATCTACAGGACCACACGATCATATTTTTCTAGGAGCTGATAATGGTGGTTTTACTGGTGAACTAGCCGCAAAGGCAGGAAAAATCAGTTTGATATCATAGATAGTTTGGTAAGAAAAAAAGGTATGATCATGTATCTTGAAGAAGTTACATTTAGCTAATAGTAAGTTAAGTGGTGTGGTGCCTAAGTCATTGAATAAGTTTTCGAAGTCAGTTTTTGTAGGGAATAATGTGTCCATAGTTTATGGTAATGGTGAAGTGCCTATTGTTATGCCTCCTAAAGCGAATTTAAAAACGGGTCAGAAAATGAGTGAAAAAGTGATTTTGGGTGTAGTTTTAGGTGGTTCTGTTATTGGGATTGTTGCGTGTGGAGAGTTTTGGATAATGTGTTGTATGAAGAAGGATAATGGAAATGGGTATGGGATTTCATCGAAAATTGAGAAAGGTCGGATGTCGCCTGAAAAGGCGATTTCACGTACACAAGATGTGAATAATAGGTTGGTGTTTTTTGAGGGGTGTAATTATGCATTTGATTTGGAGGATATGTTGAAGGCTTCTGCTGAGGTTTTGGGTAAGAGTACTTTTAGGATGTCGTATAAGGCGATACTTGAAGATGGGACTTCTGTTGTGGTTAAGAGGTTAAAGGAGTTAAATTCTGAAAAAAGGAGTTTGAGACGCAGGTGGGAGTTGTTAGGAGTATAAAACATGAGAATGTCGTTGAGTTTAGGGTGTATTATTACTCGAAACCTTTCACAAGTTGTAACCCAACCCTTCAAAAAACTCGCCACCATTTCTAAAAATCTTACACCGATTCAGTCAAAAAACCCATACCCAGTATCATTTAACAACCTAAGCCAGCCATAGTCAGATAGTCACTAATATTTGCATCTTTGATTCTTCAAAAAAAAAGCACAGAGAGGATATTGTTTTTTGAAATCCAAACGAGTAAGTATTTTTTTTTCTAATCAGGTTCTCAATCATCTCTTTAATTTTCTTACGATTTGATTTTTCATGTGCTTTTTTGGTTTGATTTTGTTATAGAATTGATCAAATATGAGTTGCCTGATTTGTTCATAAATTGATTTTTATATTTATTTAGAATTGAAAATTTCGACTGAGAAATATATCTTTTAATGGTGGACACAGGTGAATTATAGCCTAAAGATGGACCAAACAGAACATCAATGTCGGTTTTGTTTTAAAAGGTAAATCATATTCCTCTTATTTAACTCTACATTTGGTTTTTCTTTAGATGTGACAGGTTCTTCACATGGCTCTTCTGTTTTCTTCTTTGCTTTGCGTGTTCCGGTTTGGATTTTTGTTAGGAATTAGAAAATTCCATAGTGAAGAGTCGGTCACCCCAAATATTATCTAGCATAAGTTAGCTCGCAGACTTGTCGTTATTTACGTTTTTATGTAGTTAATTAGTTAGTCAGTAGCGTAAAATAGTTTAGTGCAACATCGTGGAGGAAGGACGGGTCTTTACCCACTGTATCCCTGATCCACATGCCGATAGGAGGTCGTGTATTGTGTAAGTATAAATACCCCTTCCATCCATGGAAGGGGTGGTGCTTCTCATAATCTAACATTCAACATTTGTGAACCAAGTCTCTAGTAAGAACACCCTCTCTATCTTTCTCTCTCTATATATGGCTAACATGTATTTTGATCATCCAAGACCACCCAAATCATCAACACAATAAATATTGGATCCTAACAATTGGTACCAGAGCCAAGGTTGTTGTGTTTTGATGATTTCTTGTGGTTTTGATACTTGTTTGAAACTGTTTTTTGTAGTGTTGTGGTCGGAATATTCTTTATGGGTAAAACTGTTTTTTACATGTTTTGGTATTCTTCTTTTGGTCATGTTTTGGTATTCTTCTTTTGGTCTATATGTGGTATTAACATGTGTGCAAGTTCGTATTTTAGTCCAAATCAGCAGTGTTGTCAAAGTTAGTTTTTGAATCTGTATGTGTAAGCCTTGTTCAAAAAGCCAACTGGTTGTTTATTTGGTCAGTTTTTTAACAGTCAAAATGGGTCAAAGAAGCATATTTTTTGCATTTTCTGGGTTTATCATGAACATGGTCGGAATATGGTCGGAAAACTCATCGGAAAATGTCAAATTTCATGGTAGCGACTTATCACTATTTGTCCAGATTCATTGAATCTTGCTAGCGACTTGTATTTACAAGTCGTAGCGATTTGACCATCATATAGCGACTTGGATATTCGTTGACTTTTTGAAAGTCAACAGCGACTTATGTCAAAAGCTAAATAGCGACATGACTCAGTAATCTGGCTAGCGACTTGGTTTTTTAACCTAGCGACTTGTTCTTTAACAAGTCGTAGCGACTTGGTTTGGAAGAAGTCGTAGCAACTTGGTTTTGAACAAAGACGTAGCGACTTGGTTTGAAAAAATGCTAGCGACTTGGCTTGGAGAATTTAGCTAGCGACTTGAACAGAAAGGATGAAGGAGAAGACATGACCAGACCATAGACCACAAACAACAAATGCCAAATACCAATCTAACATCACACAACCTCAGGTTCTACATAACCCATCATTGGTCCATGTTAGATCTACTCTCACAAAAGGAATAACATCTAATACATCAACCACTGTCCCGAATCTAATCAACAATCTCTAACCTATATCAAGACTCACACTCAAAAGGGTCTAACAATCATATTAATGGTAAAGAAACATTTAAGAGATCTCAGTTTGTTTAGGTCTGTCGTATGCTTCTACTGCCATAGAGCTCAAAAGATCTATTCACGACCTTGTTTAAACCATCATTGATCCATGTGGTAATGATTATATCCGAAAATAATGAAGAAAGATCAAAACCATTTGGGGTTTCATCTTTCCCTTGATTCGGTTATAAGGTAATAATCAAATGGGACTAAAAGGTGATCTCAGTTTTTTTTTTCGTGGTTCTCACAAGTTACATCCAAGACTATCAAGAGTCTTAAACACGAAAAATAATTCAAACCATCATTGATCTAAATGCTTTTGATTATTTCCGAATCCTTAGAAGTAAGTGAATAACAAGAATGTTATCCCTTTTGTTTAGGTTCGTGTTACTTTTGACTTCATACGAAATAAAGAAATGAGATTAACAAGTATGTTATCTCAAATCTTTGATTCGTGTTACTCATATACAACAATGAACATCAATAACGTGCATATGTTATACCTACCTGGAATATGTCCTTGAAGCCGACTCATATGTCCCTGCCATCCCTGTGGTTTAGTGTCATCGTGTTGTGTCTAAACACGAGGAGTACGGACTACACTTGATCAAACCCTTTATTCGGATTGATGATGAAATCGGTAATGAGATGAGTTATCTTTGTTGAGAAACCAATTTGGAGATAAGAAGAGTTTGGGTGAGAGAAAAGAAAGTGTGGTAGGCGCATATATTTGTGATATCTGTGTTTTAGGTTTAGGGTTATCTTGTGTTGTGAGCATTATATCCGGATATGCAAAGTATCAATGGGTCGTGGGGTTGAAAATTCAAATCAGTGTATGGGCTTATCCGGTTTATCAATTGGGATAGATGATAATTGGACTTTTGGATCATGGGCCAAATTGTTTGTTAAAGGACTTGAATCTGATTTGGTAAAACGTTATGTGAATGTGTTTTTCCATATGATACGTTGGACTAGGACATTCAAACAATTGACATGAAACAATACGTATGAAGTATTAGAAGTATTATACGTTTGAACATACATGAATATTTTGAACAAGGGATATTTTAATGGATGTGTGCGTGATTGGAATTTGATTGCAAGTCATGGCCTAATATTTGTTTGTTAGTAGTCGCTTTGGAGGTGCATCAGCTTGAATATCAATCATGACATGTTGGATATCGGATTTGGATGATGCATTGATGTGTCTCTCAACACTATGTGACAAGAATGTTATGAGGTTTGAACATGAGTTTCTATCATGAGATTTGTTGTGCTATATGATTTGATGTGTTATGCGGATTGATACTTTGGTGTATACACTTTCACGGAGAATATTACGTCACGACTTGATCTGATGTTGAAAAATGTTGAGTACGGGGTTGTTTGAACAATATTTCTTATTTGGATTTAAAGTGAAGTTTTTCCGGGCATGTTTACTTATTTCGTCTTCTTTCTTTCTACCCTTCCGTGAAGATGACTTGTTTGGGCATTTAAAGAGTGTGATAAAGACTTGACTATTTAGTTACGGTTGTGATTCCTTTCTCGCTTAACCCACAACGTAGCTATCACTTTGGTGTCTCACGCAGTTGAGGATACGTCAAGAGGTTTTGTACATTGGGTACACCGTTTCTTCCTCACAAGGATTAGTACAAGTTTAAGTAACAAATCTGAGGAATTTTACTTCATGATCAAGTTTGGTATATCGAGCTTACTTCTCAATGTGGTCACTGCATTAGCCGACAGATTGCGTGAATGATGTGTTTACCAAAGTGTTGATTGGATAGTTGATGATGTTGATGATGTTGGATAATGAACCGCTAATGAACCGCTGCATGCTCCCCTAAAACAGATATTCACCGAAACCAAAGTTGTCATAACACATTCAAGCTGACATTGTTTACGGTTTTGTCTTGATTTTGTAAAATCCCGCGAAAGAACCTATTTCTCGGCTTAAATCATAGACTTGTAAAATCCCGTGACAATGGAAACATCCTGGTATTAGTAAAGTGCATTTCTGGATCTAGCCTACGGTTTATTCTTGGTTTTGTAAAATCCCGCGAAAGAAACTATTTCTCGGTTTAAACCATAGAGTTGTAAAATTCCGTAATGATGGAACCATCTTGGAGAAGAGAAAGTGTAATTATGAATCTTACTTGATGTTGGTGCTACGGTTTCTGCTTCAAAGAAGGGATAAAAGGGTGTACTTCATGAATAGGGTGTGTGTTTGGATATTCGTCATGGCAGTTTGGTTATTACATGGTTTTACGGGGTTATGTGCTTCTAACCATGGTCGGGATGAAAACCATTATCAAAGTTCACTTCAAACGTCTAAGAAGGCTAGATTTGAGCAGTTCAGAAGATGTGACAACGGCGTTAATTCAGTATTATTTATTTGAGGTTGAAGTGAAATATCACGGACGAGTGTACTTAGTATCTGAAGGTATCGGGGATGGATGGATGAAGATTCTTCATGATCCTTGTTCGAACTTATTATCAAAAAACGAAGACTTGGAAATCTAGTTATTATTGGGTGTCTTTTATCTTTTCTTTTACCACTTGGGGGAATTGGGCTCTTATCACCTCAAAATAACTATCACTTAAAGGAGTTACGTTGTAGTGCTCAGTGTCACATTCAATTGTGGATTTTCAAGAGGTGATGTACGTCTTATACTTTATGGTTGGTTGGATGAAAAGTATAGAGTACTTAGAGATTCAATGGAGCATGAAGTCTCGGCACCGCTCTTTGTTACATAAGTGCAAGTTTAAGTCACGAGTTCGGGTTAGTTTACTTCAGGGTCAAATTCATCATATTGTGTTATCTCCATCAGCTGTCATGACAAAGAGCCTACTGAATGATAATGGGTTGATTACATGTTTTGCTAAGAGAGCTGAAAAGAGAGAGATTATGACGTCTGTTCACATCAGTTCAGGCCTCGTACTCCAAAGAAAAGAAATGTGTACGTTTCAGTGCGCATTATCTTCCAAAGAAGAGAAATCTTCTTATGACGTTTGAATACTTCAGTTCAAGCCTCGTACTTCAAAGAAAAGAAATGTGTACGTTTCAGTGCGCATTTTCTTCTGAAGAAGAGAAATCTTCTTATTATGACCATTCTCATCAACATGCTTCATACTTTTTCCATGAGCTTCAGTCATCAAGTGAACCGGGCTACCACTGATTGTTTTCTCATTCCACTTGCTCTATTATAATGAAGATGGCGACATCATGTGCTTATTTTGAGGGAGAGAAGTGTGAATAGAACATTCGGATGATTTTCACTTAATTAGTCAAGAATGGCATCTCCGTATGCAATTCTTGAGGGGGAGAAGAAGTGTGAATTTTTGGCATTGTTGATTGATATTTGAGAATATAAATGGTCATACGGCTCTAAACTCATGTAAGAACCGAGCTTCTTCTTATCGGGTCATCTTCACATGGAGTTTTTCTCTTCTAAGAGCCGTTGGTTGACATCTTCACTCGGATTGATGAGTTTATCGACAAAGTGCTTCCGGTTAATGCTTCACGTATACATCAACATGATGATTCCGAACAATCTCTCTGTTCTTGTTTGATGTGATTGGTAGTTTGGTGTTACCATCTTGTGTGTTCGTTGCGGCCTGATTGCTGATTTCCTTGATGAACATCTTTCTGTTCTTGTTTGATTGGGAGGGATTTTAGTTAAGGGGATTTGCAAGATGTAAGTTAATTGGGATGCTTTTTGGTGATGTTCTTGTGTTTTGGTGAGTCGAAGATGTTAACTATCTATTCCCCAACTGGACAATCTTGAAGAAGGTCGAGTCTACAGTCTGTTCTTCACTTTCTGCTGCGTGTTAGAAGACTAAAGACGAGTTGCATTTAACGATCTAAAGACTTCTTCTTAATCTGGGCTATTATCAAACAGATTGTCGGTTTAGGGGAGAGCACTAATTGGGGGAGGGTGAAATGTCAGATTTAATCCCCAATTAGACTTGCTCACATTATTCAGCATGTTGATTCTCACATGAGTTCAAGTGTTCTTCTCTACAAATTTCTAGTATACGGGCTTACAATGAGTTGCTGATTCTGAAGCATCAAAACCAGCAAGGGGGAAGGAGACACGTATCTAAACGCGAGCAAACTTGATGTACTTAATTCTTCTAAGTGATTGAAGATATCCCGGGAAGACAAATGTTATTACCGCAGAGAAAATCAAGGTTTGACTCATGGCGAGTAAACTTGATGAACTTAATACTTCAAAGTGATTGAAGATATCCCGGGAAGACAAATGTCATTACCGCAGAGAAACTCAAGGTTTGACTCATGGCGTTTAGTGTTTATTCCAACTAGGTGGGGGAAGTGATGTTAGAGTTAGTTTCTGAAGATGAATAAGGTACACTGGTGTGTGATGATCTCGATGTTATCGCAATCATCAGGGGAGAGAGATTGTGTACATTGGGGATGCTCAGCTGTTTTACTTGAGGGCTTAATCTGTGATTCTGAGATATAATCACTTATTCCGGTGTTGACATCCGCAGAGATTGTCACCCGCAGAGATAATCAGTGATTCGGCCTGCTTCTTCAATGTTATCGGTTGTTCTCTCTTTGGGGAATGTGTGTACTTCGGGTCCTTGAGCTTCATACACGATCATCAGGGAAGAAAGCCATTGTTTACCACACACATTGGGGAGGTGTTTTCCTTCCGGGCATGATGTGTATTCGGGAGAGTTCTTGGATATTGGTGTACTTCGGGTTCTTGAGCTTCATACACATTCATCAGGGACGAAAGATGTGAACATTGGGGAGTTGTTCTTCATTACCCTCATGATGTGTATTCGGGAGAGTTCTTGAGCATTATACAAAGAAGCTGACTGCATCAATTCAACTACTTGGGGGAATTGTTCTCTTGACACCTTTTGGAATGGATCGCTTCGGACGTCAGTAGAAAAGGAATTTGAGAAGATTGTTTTATGTGTGGGATGATACGTTGCTGGTATTCTATTGGATGATATAACCTCGAACAAAGAATCACGGTGATTATTCTTAAAAGGAGCAGCAAGTTCGATGATAATGGTGTGCTTCTTTGTGCACCTGGCTAAGAGAAGCTTGAAAGAAAGCTTTGAATCTGCTCAGCTAAAGGATTTTCAGTTTGGGGGGAAGCTGCCAAAGTCTCTCTTTCTCAAAGGCTCATGTTCTATCTTCTATTCTGGAGCCCTGGAAGCTTTGGTGGTGAATGTTTAAGGGATGATGACTTCTATCTTCTACAACGGGGCTGCTCGATATCCTTATCTCGGTACTCGTATCATCATCTTCTTTAACTATATCATCTATTCTATCCTTGTAAATATTTATTCGAAAAACAAAATACAAAAATATAAAACCAACAAAAAGAAATAGAAAAATATAAAACCAACAAAAAGAAAATAGAAAAATATAAAACCTTCAAAAAACCATAAAAATCAGAAAATTTCAAAAATACCAAAAATATGTTTTTCTCAAGACATGTCTTCTGGTATCGATAACATCTACGGTCTTAGAAATGTCATTCAATAATGGCACGGGACCATAGATGAAGTTCGAGCAGGAGGTGTAAATATTCTTTTTCAAAACATGTCACAAATCAAATGGCTTACAGTTATTTCAGACTGTAACCCGGGCTTCAAATGATGGTTTGCTATTATTTCAGATAGCAACCCGCTCTTCAAGGAAGGAAAGTGCTGCGCTAAACCAATTTTTTAAATATTTCGTGCACTTATCCTAAAACTATTTGAGGAAAGCATGTCGAAGGACTGCTGTTCCTACACAAATGTTTTTCCGTCTAAAATTCTTCAGAAAAATATTTGTTGTTTTCATAAAATGGTGGTAAATGAGTTGCTTAAAAAACAATCAGTTTCAGAGTTTTTATAAAATTGAAAACTCAATCAATGACTTCAGCACTTTTAAAATCTTTTATAAAATGAGTCATTGATTGAGGGGGAGAATGTTTTCAAATCTATATCATCTAACGAGCTTTCTTAATTATCCTACATGCTTAATTAAAAATGATATTTGCCTGTGTCGAAGGACTAGGAATTTAGGATATGATTGTTAGGTTTAGATGATTAGTGTTTGATTAACACATAAACCCCATGCCTTATATGATCTGATTGTTATGTTGAATTGACTTTAATTAGTCGATTGCTGTTATGGGTGATGTCGACCACCATATATCTGTATGTGTGTTCACTAACGTATGCAGGTATATTGGTTATAAGAATGTTCCCGATCCGGATCCCACTATTGATGATGATTGGATGCCGAAAGGAAAGGGTAACTATCTCTTGGGTTGACAAATGAAGAAACGGAGCTTAATTGAACTTCAATGGAGAGTTGGCATAAATGCAACGTAAGAGGTCTCACTGCATCAGCATATGGTTTTCTTCTAAGTGATTGAAGAAACGGAGCTTAATTTGACCTCAGTTGGCATTCAAAATGCAACGTAAGAAGAAGTCTCACTGCATCAGCAGACGGTTTTTCCTCCAAACCCTACAGCAACAACAACAGAAGCTTCTCAACCATCTAACGTATCTTTGTGCAGGATATCATTTTTTTTAAACAATTTTGAATAATTGAATTAAATTGTTTTGAAAATGGAAAAATGTTGTTTTGAAAATATATTGGACTAAATTTTGAAAATCACCGGACTTCATTTTATCAAAACTGAAGTCACTCAATTATCGACTTCGGTCATCGATTGAGGGGGAGAGTGATTTAAAATAAAATATTTTCAATCAATATTGCTTCATAAAAGTCCGGATTGTACAATGATAACGCTACACGCGTCGTTCGGGGTCAAAGGAACTTCCTTTTCTTCGAGCAAGTTTTATAACACCCTAGGCAGTGAACCTAATCGTTGTAGTGTAGTAATTAGGGTAAGCCACGGGTATTGATATCGTTCTCTAGGGGAATAGGAATGCTAGTAGGGAGTTACTACGCTAAGGTTAAGGTTGAGGAAGATTATTTTTTATCTCTTTATATTTTATGAAAATGGAAAGGTACGAATCTCGGGTATTGGATTTGGGGGGTTGGTATTTCTACCGATTACTCTACTATTATCTAATTATCTAAACTAAGGTTGTGGGAGTCTATGTCTAATTAATGTGTGCTCGTATGATAGTTTAAAGATGTGTTTACTTAGTTTGTATTACTCCTTAATTATCTCCTATTGATGGTTGAGTGTCACGTCTTATTCCTAGTTGCGTTGTGTGTCTAAAGTTGTAGGGTATGCGTTTCTCCCTAACTCTTTGAACTTACCAAAGGGTCTTGTCTACAAACCCACTAGAGATTATAGACTCCTACTCTAAGGCGCTCTTCGGATGGTTTAGCCTACAATCACTCAGGTAATTATACTCTAAGGTTCACAAAGATGAATCAAGCATTAAGTGCACAACGGATGACCTATCGCATTACTAGATCATAAATCAACTAAGATAAGAAACAACCAATCAATATTCAATAATTAAGTTTCATACTTCCTAAGCAAACACACAAATAAATTAGCCGGACATGGAGAACATGCAAGCATACACACAAATAATCAAAGACATAATTGAATTAATGAAGCAAAGACTTATCTTGATGTAAGATAGGGTTAAAAACCCTAAAATACTGTACAAGACACCTTAGGTTCGGTTTTAGGTTTTTACTCCCAAGACTCTCCACACAAAGACTGAAAAATTCGGATTCTATATATAAGATTACAATTGCGACGGCGTCACCTTATGTTTAGTGACGCCGTCGTGTCGCCGCCATTAGGGTTTCGTCTTGGCCACGTTAACCTTGCGACGGCGTCACCTTATGTCCGTGACGCCGTCCTCTTCAGCTTCTGACGTCGTCTGGATTGCATCTAGGCCGTCTGAGTAGCGACGGCCTACTCTTTCACCACTAGACGCCGTCTCTTGAAAATACGAGTTTTGAGTTCTGTCCCGTCACAATAATTTTGGGACGGCGTCACTAATAGCACCTGACGCCGTCGCCTTCTAACTTCAGCAACTGTGAGTGCCTTGATTTCGACTTTGGCCATTTTCTTCATATATTCGCGCCTTTCCGTCCAAATAAGTGCCATTCCAGCATTTTGCCTTCACGAGACCTAAAAAGTGAAAAGGAACGATATTAAGCAATAACGGATACAAAAGTGATCAAATAAGGACTTAAACGACCCCTCAAAATGGTACCTTTTAAAACCTTATCATACAATATAAGTGGTGATCTAAAGATTTAATGTTATGTCATGGTATGATTTTTTCTTTAGAATCAAGGTCTTTCAAAATGAAATTTTTTCTGTTCTTGTTTGATTGTGAAATTGTTTTGTTTTACTTTAAAGATCGTTTAAAAAACTATCATACCTGACACTAACAATCTTTAATGTCTAGAGTTGGTCCTTATCTGTCATTTTTCAAAGTTAAATCAAGCCACGTCTTTCCCCAAAATGTTTTAAATGATTTAAATCAATTGGGATCACAAATCTCAAAAGGTTTGAAATTTTGATCGGGGTAGAGATCGTGATTTAAATCTCAAATCTGTTTTAAATGGAATTGGTTTTAGTCCTTTAAAGGCACTCCTGCCTCCATGTGTCAAACGATTTCAATATACATAATGCACATGTTGAGGAGGAGGATTTATCCAAAACATGATGAGTATTTAAACCAGGCCACATATTCTCCCATGTTTTCTAAACCGTATTAAATCACTTGGGATCCAAAATCTCAAAGGGTTTGATATTTTTGATCGGGGGAGAATTTGTGATTTAATAATGAAATTTGATAAAAGGTGATCATTTTGATTTAATTATGCAGGCTGCTCTCTCGTATGTGCTAAACGCTTTCGAATCTCGAAGCATATATTGAGGGGGAGCATTTTTAAGATAATAAACTATCGAGGTGCAAATGCTTTTTTGTGTTAACATAAAGTACCTTGATTGAGTTTTAAAATGGTTTCTTAATGGCGCTTGTGATTGTGGATGTGCTTCAAATTAACTCTTGCCTCTATGTGATAAAAATGATTTCAAAAATCCTATGCACATATTGAGGGGGAGAATTTTACCATGAAAATCAAATGGCTTTTTCGTATGAAAATTGTGATCAAAGAAAATATTTCAAAGTCCTCTTGCTTCCTTGTGCTAAACAATTTCTAAATCATACGCACATGTTGAGGGGGAGGTTTTCTAAATGATCAAAACTATTAGGGTACAAAATGCTTTGATCTCGTATCACAAGTACCTTGATTGTTTTTCCAAATGATTTTTCAATTGGTTTCAAGGAAGAATGAACTGTACCAAAAGACCGACCATTTTACTTTATGTATGGAGTTATAAGGATGGTGAGGTTAGGTATTAGTTCCCACGATCCGCCAGAACCGGAGGGATCTTCCCAGGGATAATCCACTAGATAGTGTAGAGTCCTTAGGAATATTGAAAAAAGGAGAAAAGTGAGATATGGGAAGAGTGCGGACTGAGACAGAGCTAGTACTGGAATAAACCCAACAAGGTTCTAGTTATGAAGTCTCGGTAAGCACTGAAGGGGTTGAAGAATGAAAAAGAACTGAATGTGAAAAAGGGTGAAAAGAAATAGCCCTCCATCAATTCAACCTTAGGGCAGTAACCGGGTTCAATACATATGCTACTGGTTGTTACTAAGGTAACACTGGTATTGAAGACAAGACGTCATGGACCCAGTGACGCACTGCACTAAACTTCCCAAGCCACTCAAGTTCCTCTTAAAAGGGCTTGTTTCATTCTCACGGGGAACCGACATTATCTATCGACTTTCTCTTAGAGATTTTTGATATTGAAGAAGGAGACCCTCTCCCTAGTCTCCGGCACAGGAACCAAAAGTGCACGATTGAGTCTAGATCCAAGAGATCATCCACAATATCTCATTAGGACACTAAATTCTTGAAGACTTGCCTTTTCACACAATGTGGAAAGTAAGTATATATTAAGAGTCCTACGCATTATCCTTGTGGTATTGCCAGAACATCCGAGTGATATGTAATAAATATTTACGATGAAGATGGAAATCCTTCTAGAGCCAACATCAAACAAGCTCTTGGTGGGTGACATGTGAAATCTTTCAAAAGATCAAGCTTGTGACAACTGGATAGAAACAATGGGGCGATTCAATCTTGAATCAACCTTGGTCCAGGAATGGAATTGACGTATACTTTTGGAAAAACCGTTCGATGTGCAAATCTTCTTTTCTCTAGCACGTCGAATGTGTACCTATGTTTTCAAAATTCAAAAAGTATCTCTGATTGAAAAATACTTTTAGAAAAACTGTTCGATGTGCGAATCTCTTCTTTTCACTAGCACGTCGAATGTGTACTCATTCTCTAATACAAAAAGTATTTTGTTTGAAAATTGATCTTTCTCATAAAACCTTCGTTGTATTGCAAAACTCTTTCTTCAAGCAATACGCGATTGTTTTCAAATCATTTTTCATCAATCAGTGAATCTCAATTCGCTGGTTCACTCACTCCGTGTTGTCTTCTTTGAGACGTTCCGGTTTGAGAACAGCTAGAACAGCTGCGAAACCCTGTCAAGGAGATTCTTAGGAATCCTACCTGATCACAGGCAGTATTTATACTGATCAACGGGGAACCGTGGGCCGTGTACCTCAATTCAGCGAAAGTGATCAAAGACACTTTCGTGTGTTTTATTGCTAACTGTTGTTTGCAGGTACATTTGGACGGTTGCAGCTGATCAGAATTGAGGAGTCAATCCAAAGCCGCATGCTCACAGCATCCACACTTAATTTGAAGAAATCATGACTGGTGCATATCTACATAACCTGGATCTGATATTTCATACTATGCTTCTGCTTCGCTGCTGCAAATATCATGAACCAGTAAGGCTTCCGCTACTCTGATGGAAAGATGTCATGATTCAAAAGTGTGAGCATGTCGGTCCAAAAGTCACAACTTCACATGATGGCAACACAATAAAGGGTGATCCAGAGATTTACTGTGGCTGATGATCTCAAAGAAAGCTCAAAGATCATCAAAGACGTGGATCAGTTAAAGGCCTCCACTAAAAGTACAAATCAGTGCGGACTTTGAAGAATCACTGCTATTGCATAAAGATTGTTGAAATGAAGAATTGAAGTCTACGAGCTCAAGAACAAAGACAAGAATAGAATGCTAGGATTCGAAATGTAAAACATGGGGTGACCTCCCTTAGAGGGAGATTGTTAGGAATTAGAAAATTCCATAGTGAAGAGTCGGTCACCCCAAATATTATCTAGCATAAGTTAGCTCGTAGACTTGTCGTTATTTACGTTTTTATGTAGTTAATTAGTTAGTCAGTAGCGTAAAATAGTTTAGTGCAACATCGTGGAGGAAGGACGGGTCTTTACCCACTGTATCCCTGATCCACAGGCCGATAGGAGGTCGTGTATTGTGTAAGTATAAATACCCCTTCCATACATGGAAGGGGTGGTGCTTCTCATAATCTAACATTCAACATTTGTGAACCAAGTCTCTAGCAAGAACACCCTCTCTATCTTTCTCTCTCTATATATGGCTAACATGTATTTTGATCATCCAAGACCACCCGAATCATCAACACAATAAATATTGGATCCTAACAATTTTGGATTTTATTGTTCTCACATTTGCAGCTTATTCAGGTACGTGATTACATTCATGCTGTTAATTAGACGGATAGACACACAACTGCATTGAGGCAACTTGCTTTTCGGGCGCAAACCTTTCTAATAAAGGCATGTATCTATCTCCGAGTATGTATTTTAAAATTGAATAAAACCTGGAATAAGTCTCAGTAGCAGGAAATAAGATGTTTGGATATTGTAGTTTTTTAGCTTATTTGAGAGCTTGTGGACTTATTTGTGCATACCTTTCTTTAGTGTTGTTGAAACTCCAAAAAACTTTTTAATTATTTATTTCAAACAAGCCTCTTTGTGACCACTGATTGTTGTAATAAGGGGATCAAATATCATGTGCTTTGATAGAAGTCGCTAGCAAATATTTTCTTGGTTTTTTGTGTGTGTATGTGTATGGTAAACAATATATCACTACATATGTTTTAACTCTTCACTGCAACTTAGTCTGTTACGAGGTAAACAAAATATACACTTCTTTTACAGAGTTGTTTGGTTGGGTGAATCTATTGTACTGAAAAGAGAGAAAACTATGTTTCCTTTTTATGCTAAACTAAGTAACCCACTAAAGAATTGATCACCTGAATCGACTCATTTTGTCATGGTTTGTGAACCGGTACTATTATTCGATGTGCACATCTAAAACGGAAGCTAACCGGACACTTAAAAGATATGTACAAAGCCATAAAACTACGTGAATACATGTTAGTAATTCAGTTAAACAATATTAAAGGTTTCGTATATATGATCGCTCTTATTCGAATTCTAAGTTGGTACTGCTGCTTACATAGTTACATTCCATGTGTTAACAAAAACAGGTTGGATATTGTGTTACTTTTCTTGCAGATGATGAGAAATCATCTTTTGTCAAAAATATTCATAATCAACTTTGCAATCTGCCCATGTGCACAATGAACATTTTACCCGTCATGATTATGTGCTTGATAACAATTCAGATGCTCTCTTTCACTAACTTTTTTGATGGTTAATATACAACTAAAGCGATATAACTACTTGAATTTTACGCGAGTTGTAGGAGTGTTTTTTTATAAAGTTAAGTCCTAAAACGATATACTGGAATGACTTTTTTGTTTGTTTTGTTTTATACTTTAGTTTCTAGAAATAAGATATCATACTGACTCAAGTTAAGGAGTAATTTTGTTATGCTTCTATTCTAAATTAAAGAGTTGATTTGTAGAATACTATACATTCTTAAGACTAATGAAGGTTAAATATGTTGGAAACTAATGCATAAATGTTTGGATATTACTTGCAGGCTGAGAAGATTTTCAACCAAGATCTGTACTTTAAAAAACAATCAAATATGTTAGATACCAATGAGTCACTTGGAGTCTATTACTTCTTCTGCGGTAATCTTTCGTTTAATCTTAATTAACATTCTTTAGTGTGGTATCTTGATTGGTTTGTTTGATACATTTTCCAAGTTAGTCTGGCTATTAAGGTAAATACATTTTTTTATTTTATTTGCTCCACGTTTAAAGGGAAGTCATTTTAAATGCAGGTTAATTGCAAAGTATCGTAGAAGAAAGTCGTTTCTGTCAGTTGTCATTCCCAACCTCAAGACAAATCAATTAAAGCGGAGTTTCAGTGGTGCATTGAGGTATATCCTTTCATACTTCTGCAACTTTCAAGTTTTACTTGGCTATGAATGGGGTTTTTTTGGGTTGGTCCCGAGTCATTACAATGATATTTTTTATGTAAGCCAATAATTATCTTATAATTACAATGGATGGTCAGGCAAAGAAATCCCTTATCGTTAGAGATCTTTCCATGCTGGCTAAGCCTTGACATCCTGTAAGTTATGTTAAAAAGAAAACAAAATACGCAAGTGTTACCGTAGCTGCAAGTAGTTTATTTTTGGTCAACATGGTTGACAATTGTTGTTATAATTATGTAAATTTAAAATTCATTTTGCATTTCTCGCAGGCTTACAAAAAATCTATGAAGTTCAGCACAACAAATATGGCTTTTAAAAATGCGAAAAATCCGACAAAATAAACTAGATATCACGTTCTTAAGGAAGAAGTGCCCAAAGTTTAGGAACCTGTGTTCCTACTATTAGTATAGATTTTTTTTAATATATGAAAAGTGTATACAACTTGCTCAATTTCATTATATTGAAATCATGCACTTTGACATGTCTTATTAATTTTAGGTAGTCAATTATTGTGAAGACCATCATATCTAAATTTCGTGCACCAGATCGTTTGGTCATGAATACTAGATGGATATAGCTGCTTGAGTTTCATAATATAAGACTATCAACTATTAGTGTTTCATTTCATTTTTTTAAGGTATGGTGTTTAGGTGTATGTTATGATAAATGGTGAGAAATAGTGCAAAATAGTGTCAAAGTATATACATAGTGAGTTCGCCAAGTATGTACAAATAACATGTACTACTCCTTTTTTTTTCTCCATTGACGAGTTTTCGTTGCAAGCATTGCTTAAAGTTGTTAGTACAATTTGTGTGAGGGATTATCAAAGGTCTGGATATAGCTTACTGGACTGGGCCGACAGTCCTTTAGTGGGTTGATCTTGTACTAATTCAAGTAGTTTGAATGAGATCCCTGCACAAGAAAGGTAAACCGTTAGCCTTACCATGAGGACTGACCCCACGATTAGACTCTGGCGGGAGAGTAAGTACACATTCTTGAGAGGGAAAGTAAAAGTGTGTGTTATTATGAGAGAGAAAGTTCTTACCTGGTATGAGGATTAAAGCCCCTTTTATAGGCGAGGTTTGCTGTTGGGGCCTCCTAGATTCTCGCATATAACGATCAGTTGCCGGATCTGGACCCTTGGCGGACAAAGGTTCCATGTTAATAGCGGATGCGGACTTAGGGGGATTGACGGTTGAAGGTTCAGCCCGCCATGTGCCTTATGCGCATCTCAAAGCCCGGGCCATAGCCAAATTATCCATTGGGCTTACTGTGAGCCCAGGATTTGTATATGTTGGGCCTGAGCCCAGTTTGTGGATAGTGTGTATTGGGCCTCGTAGGTCCGTAATACATACTATACGTCATCAAGTCCCCCCAGTCTAGTATGTCCATTGCGTGCGGACATTGGTGTATGCGGTGGGTATTACTAGACTTAAGTTGACTAAACATTTTGCTGTCCCACACCTTTTTTTGATGGGAGTTGCCACGTCACCCAGTCCCCCTAGTCTACTGTATTGACCGCGTGCATATATTGTCGTGCGCGGAAGGTACTTACTAGACTGTAGATTTGACCAGGACGTGGTGTTATCCTGCGCTTTGTCCTCTTCTTTTACTTGGGAAGCGTTTTGTACGACGTGGACGTTTACTGACTCTTCATTTCCTGTGCTGACGTGACCTACTATTCCACACTTCCCCCCTTTTTTACCTTTAATCTTAGCCGTTCGTTCTATCTTTCCTTTGCACGTGTCATCATCTGGTTCTAGGTTTTCCTTTACTATAAATACTGCTCCATTTTGCACCATCGCCATTTGTTGCTCTTGTTTGGAAAAAAGGAAAACAGTAAAAACTTTTTCATCCGTCTATCCTTTGATCCACCCGCTATGGCTTTGATTGTTGACATAAAATGTAATACTCCTCCAGGGTCATTTGGTTCTTTCCTTATGACTTACAATATTCCACTAGAGGTACATCCGGAGATTCCTGACCGTAAGTGTACGATGCATGAGTGCCCTTCTGGGAAGATTGGATTATATACCCGGTTTTTTTATCTTGCTAATTTTCATCTGCCCCTGTCTGTTTTCCTTGTTGAGTTATTGAGGTACTATCACATTAATATTTCTCAACTATCGGTTCTTGGCGCGTGTAGAGTTTCTCACTTTGAGATCTTATGTCGTGCTCTTAACATTACTCCTACTGTTACTCTGTTTCGTTGTTTTTATGTTAACTCCAAGCTGAAAGGGTGGTTTTCCTTTGGCAAGCGCGTTGGTGTTCCTCCCCTTTATACCAAATCTCTTGATTCTGTCAAAAATTGGAATGACCGATTTTTCTAGGTTGATGCTTTTGCTTGTCCTGTTTTGTTCCTGTGGCATTCTAGGAGGAATGTCTCTAAAGATCCTGCTCCTCGTCCTGACGAGTACAATGCTGACCATTTTGCTGCTCTTGTTGCTCATCCTTATCCCTTCAGGGCCCTCCGTGAGCCCTTTCTTTTCTGGGTTGGTTTGAGTCGTTATTATACTTTGAGTGACGATGTGTACCCTGAGTATCTTCGTGAAGATAAAACTGGTGAGTTTTATTTTGCGTTGTTGTTGTTTTTTTTTAAAAAATTTTACGAATGTGCTTTGCTTTGTGCAGTGATGAGTTGGTATGAGTTTATTCAGTCCCCGGAGCCTCTAAAGGCCCTAATGACTACCCGTCCGCGTCGTGAGGGGGAACCGCATATTATGAAAGTTGCTGTTCGTCGCACCGTGCCACTTATTCCTATTGCTCCTGCTCGTACGGATGGTGAGTTGGAGGCTGATGTTAATCTTCTTTTTGATCCGGAAGGTGCTAGTGTTGACACTGGTGGTGGATCGTCTTTTGAGGCTACAGATTCTGATGCTAACCCTTCTTCCTCTGGTCTTTTGAAGAGAAAAGAGGGGCCTTTGTCTAGTATTCTGGGGCCATCTAGTCCTGCAAAGAGGCCTCGTTTTGAATCCCAGTTAGGTCCCTCCATTAGTAACATTCTTGTCGGTGGCTTTCAGGAATTACTGAATAGTAGCGTTTTGGAGGTTGAGATGGGCTATACGGCTCCCCACACTGGTCCTTTCATTACTTCTTCTATTTCCACCACCCCTGAGCGTGAGGCTGGGTTTTCTGTTGGTTCTTCTTTCATGCATCAACTTGGTGTCGGTTCTCCTGAAAGGTTGGTTATTTCTTCTAATTCTTCTTCTGATTCTAGTACTGTTGCTGCTGGAGCTGAGGTTACTTCTTGTGCCAGGTCTGAGAATCTTTTGGGTGTTGTTACTTCTGCTGCCGCAACTGTTCTGGTTGCTACCCCTATTTTGAGGAATGCTTCCCCTTTTCTCAATTCGTCTTCCAATAGAGGGGCTAACCGTAGCACCGAGGATCTTGTTGGACCTTTTGTTAGCCAACCTTTGGCTAGTAATGCCCAGCCTACTGCTGATTTTGACCCCCTGTGCTCGCAGGAGCGTCATCATCCGGAGTGGAAAGTATTAAACGGGTCTTTGCTTGACAATCCCTTGGACTGTCGTGAGATTGTTGACGGTGTTGCTCCTTCAAAGTTCGCTTACTTACTTCATGAAATGAGTCCTGACGATTTATTTTCTGGTTTTGACCTTTTGTCAGCTCGTCACATGTGTTTTGATTCTGAGTTACGGACTCGTGCAGAACATTATCTGCGAGAGAAGGAGAAATTGTCCGCTAGGTGTGATGTTCAGGCTAACTTGATTCATGGGCTCGAGTCTCAATTGGCTCGGGCTGAATCGAATGCCTCTGAGGTATTGTCTCTTTGTGGCGAGGTTTCTTCTTTAGGGGCAGCTGTCAAAGAAAATGAAGTGTTGCGTGCCAGAATCGAAGAGTTGGAAGCTTCTTCTGTCAGTCAGGATGTTGAGCTTGAACGTTTACGATGTGCTTCCTCTATTCTGGAATCCCGCAACGCTGATCTCACTAAGCAGGTATTCTTGTTTGTTTTTGTGTTTATTTTTTCTTCTCCCTTCTCTTTTTCCCTTCTTTTTTTTATTGACCTCCGGAATTTTCTTTGTTAGGTTCAAATTTTGGACAGGGAATGTTCGGAGCTCCGTCCTTATGCCTCAGAGCTAGCTTGCTTGAAGGAGCTCTTTCTTAAGGTTGCCCTGTATCTAGAGGAAAAGCTTTATCCGAGCTTGCTTACCTCTATGTCTATTCGTCGTTGGCTATTATCCGAAGGCTTTAAGCTTGTCGTGTCTGAGTGTTGGCGTTGGCAAGGTTACCTGGACGCGTTGGCTAATGCCATTAGCTGTGCTGTTGATAAAGGTATACAAGATGGGCTTGTTGCCGGGCATGTTCATGGTACGGCTCATACGCCACTTTCTCGCGTTGCTGCTTTTAATCCTTCTGCTAAGGCTAACTATGAAAATGCTCTTCAAGTGCTCCGCAGTCTCCAGTTTCCTTTGCTTTCTTCTTTAGAGGCTCTCAAGGATTCTTCCGTTGAAGACATCATTCGCTTGCTTTATCCTGAGGTACCCTCTGATGATTCATCCTCTGTTGAGAAGCAGTGTTACTTGGAACAGCTGGTCGTTCCTGCTTGTCCTTCTGGAGGTTCTTCAAGTGAGTCTTCCCTTTCTGCCTCAATCTAGGGTTGTTTTAATAGGGCCAAAAAGGCAAGGCAAGGTTCACTTCATGATTGGTTAGCACTCACGGATACTTGGTTGTCTTTTACTGATCCATCATATGCAGAACCTATAGTGGGATCGGTTCGTTCGTCCGTTTCTGAGCATGGTGGTCTTGTTACAGATCCTGGTTTACAAGCGGGGACGGGTTCATCTGTGGGTCCTTCCATTGAGTAGTGCTTTATCGTGATCATGCTCTTTTGTTGTTTGGCCTGCCGAAGTGCGGCGCTTTTGTTTTATGTGTAGACAGTCTATTGTATGCATATTTATTTTGTTCCAAAACTTTTTGCTATTTAATCTTCACACGGATGTGTCTATTATAATAGTCTTTTTCTGAATACTTGTGGGTTATTCGCCCGATACTGGATTTGCAATATCTCTTACGTATCTTGAGGTAATTTGGAGGTTACTCAGCCTTTTGTTATTCGGAATAATGTTGTATGGGTCATGCCCATGTGTATGCGCGTCTTACGTACATAAGTTCTTTAAAATTATTAAATGGTTAAAAAGAATAATTTTCTAAAGTAAAATTGGTGAAGGTAGCTAAGCTTCACCTTTTTCATTCAATAAAAGAAGACAGGACATTACAATATAAAAAGATAGGTTTGACATGAACCCTCCTTCACGGAATCCGCGAGGAATGGGTTGCTTACACTTGATGTATGTAACATCTCTTAAGATTGCAAACATTCCATGTCCGTGGGATTAGATTCCCCGTACGGTCCTTTAGCTTATATGCGCCTTTTCCTAGTGCTTCCGTGACCACATAGGGCCCTTGCCATTTAGGTCCTAGCTTCCCTCCTTCTTCAGCATGGCTCGCGTCGTTGTTCTGATATACTAAGTCTCCTGGCTTGAAACTTGTACTTCGGACTCTTGAGTTGTAATATTTCTCCATTTGCGCCTTGCTTTTTGCTTCGCGTATTGCTGCTTGCTCTCTTCTTTCTTCAGAGGTCTAGGTTTATTTCCAGCGCTTCATCATTTTCTTCTATGTTTGCTTCCGTCGTCCTCCATGTGGGCATCCCTATCTCAGCTGGTATGACAGCTTCTGTTCCGTATGTTAGCGAGAATGGAGTGTCTCCGTTGCTAGATTTGATCATTGTGCGATGTGGCATAGGACGTGCGATAATTCATCTAGCCAGTTCTTGCTTTTTTCTTCCAACCTGGCTTTTATGCCTTCCCCTAAGCTTCTATTTGCTCTTTCTACCTGCCCGTTGGCTTGTGGGTGTTTTACCGAGGCAAAGTGTTGCTTTATATTCATCTTTTCACACCATTCTTTAAATGGTTTGTCACGGAATTGCTTTCCGTTGTCAGATATTATTTCTCCTGGAAGTCCAAACCTGCATACAATGTTTTCCTATACGAATTTCTTGATCTGATTTCTTGTTATGGTGGCCACCGGCTTTGCTGCTATCCATTTTGTGTAGTAGTCTATTGCCATGGGGAAGTGATGGGCGTTAACTTTTCTTGCGGATGTTTTGGAACTGGCCTATGCACCTGACAGCTTTTGCATGCTTGGATTATTTTTCGAGCATCGATGTGCATGGTAGGCCAGTAATATCCGGTACGCAGGGCTTTGGCTACTATGGACCTTGTCCTCGCGTGCATTTCGCAAGATCCTTCATGGATTTCTCGTAACACATAGTTAGCTTGAAGGGGCCCAACGCATCGTAACCACAGTCCTAGAAAAGATTTCTTGTAAAGTATCCCATTAATTACTGCAAACCTTTGTGATTTTCTTTTAACTTCTCGCGCTCTCTCCTTCTCTGCTGGAAGTGTTTCTTTGGTTAGGTATTCATAGATTGGTGTCATCCATGTATACCCCTCTTCTTCCGTGGTTGCTACGAGCGGTGCTTCTTCTATTGACTTTTGACCCAGCTCTTCCACTAGTACATGCTTTTTCAGATATGCAAAGCTAGTAGAAGCCATTTTGCTTAGCGCGTCTGCCTTTTTGTTTTCACTTCTGGGCACTTGCTTGATTGAGAACATCCGGAAGTTCTTTAAGAGTTCTTTTACTTTTCCAGATATTGAATCATTCCTGATTCCTTCGCAATGTATGTTCCATTGACTTGATTTGCCACCAGTTTTGGGTCCACATTTGCTTGCACGTTCTTGACTCCCATTTTTCTGCTATCCGTAACCCTGCTATCAAGGCCTCGTATTCGGCTTCGTTGTTTGTTGTGTTGAAACCAAACCTTAAAGCGTAAGTGAACTCTGTTCCCTGAGGATCCGTCAATATGAGGCCTGCTCCGCAGCCGTCTATGCAAGATGAGCCGTCCATGAACAGAACCCACGGTTGCGGAAGTTCTTCCACTTCCATTGGTTCGTCCTCTTCATCGTCTTTTGGACGCTCTACTATGAAGTCTACTAGAATCTGTCCTTTAATGGACGTTCTTGTTCTGTATTGTATGTCATACTCTCCCAACTCAATGCTCCACTTTTGTAATCTACCTGCGACTTCTGGCCTTGATAGTATTTGCTTGATTGGTTGGTCCGTGATGACTACTACCGTATGCGCTTGGAAATATCTCTTCAGCCGCTTTGTAGCGTGTACCAAGGATAAGACTAGTTTCTCCATTGGTGTGTAATTTATTTCTGGTCCTCGCTGGGCTCAGCTCACAAAGTATATTGGCATTTGTTTGCCTTCCCTTTCTGTCATGAGGACCGCACTGACTGCTTCTCTTGCCGCCGCTAGGTATATTATTAGCTCTTCTTTCTCCTGAGGTTCGGTTAGGGTGGGGAGATTTGCTATCATCCCCTTCATTTGCTTAAAAGCTTCCTCCGCTTCTTGTGTCCATTGAAATTCGCTCTTTTTCATACACTTTTTGAGTGTTTTAAAGAATGGTAGTGACTTTTTGGCGGATTTGGCCAAGAATCTGTTCAAGCTTGCTAGTTTTCCATTCAGCCTTTGTACATCCTTAAGGCATTTCGGGGATGGAAGGCTTAGTGCGGCCTCTGCTTTTTCCGGGCATACTTTAATTCCTTTAGTGTTTACTGTGTATCCTAAAAACATTCCCTCTTCCATTCCGAAGGTACACTTTTTAGGATTTAGCTTCATGTTTATTTCCTTTAGTGTTTTGAAAGTTTCCGCTATGTCTCTTATTATTTCTGCCTCTGAGCGGCTTTTGATCACTAGATCATCGACATATACTTCTAAGTTTCTGCCAATTTATTTGTGGAACGCTTTATCCACCAGCCGCTTGTATGTTGCTCCTGCATTTTTAGCCCAAATGGCATTTTTATGTAGCAGAATATTCCTTGATTTGTGATGAAGGCTGTTTTTTCTTCGTCTTCCTTTGCCATATGGATTTGGTGATAGCCTTTGTACGTGTCTAGGAAGCATTTGAAGGGATATCCGCAGAGCGATTCTACTTTCCAATCTATCTCTGGTAAGGGGTAACCATCTTTCGGACAGGCTTTATTAAGGTCCTTGAAGTCAACACACATTCTCCAGCTCCCGTCATGTTTTGCTACCATTACCGGGTTGGCCAGCCAGCCAGCTATGATAATGTACTTCCCTCATGATTCCTGCGTCCACGAGTTTTCCCACTTCCTCTTGTATCGCCTTACTCCTTTCCGGTGCTTGACCTCTTTTCTTTTGCCTTATTGGAATATATCCTTCCCGTATATTTAAGCTATGTTCTGCTATGTGCCTTGGAACGCCCGTCATGTCGGCTGGACACCATGCGAATATATCCAGGTTTTGCTTTAGCAGCTCACATAACTTTTTCCATCCTTCAGCTGACAAGGTTGATCCAATGGCTATCGTTTGTTCTGGATATTCTGGATGTATTGCCACGGGTATTCGTTTTTCGCTTTTCTTTTCTGTTACGGGCTGTGGTGTTGGTTCGGAAACCATAGTACATTCTAACGAGACCATTCTGCTATTGCGGATCATGAGCACTCCGCCTTTCACCGGGACTTTCATCATCCCGTGTGATGTTGAAGGCACGACCTGTAACTTCCGCATTCCCAGCCTTCCTATGATCTCATTATATGGCGACTGGGACCTAACCACCACGAAATTCATTAATGTTGACGCTGAATGCTCGCCGTCTCCAATTTTAGTTAGCAATGATATCTGCCCAATTGGCCAAATTATCTCTCCACTGAATCCCATGAGGAGGTTGTAACATGTATCATTTGCTTTCTTATTTCTGGCCGGAGCCTTTCAAAGCAATGTTCATACAGAAATTCTGACGCGGAGCCTCCGTCGACATACATTATGTGTATAAAGTGTCCTCCTATCTCTGCTCGATTACCATTGGTCCGTCATTCCCTTCTTCTCCCGTGAGTGGTGGGAATGAGATGTTCTGGCCTGGAGAGAAACTTTGCGTAACTTTCTGTCTGATCACCCGTTGCTGAGATTGCACCATGAAGATTGCCAGGGGCTTATCTTTTCCTGGCGTCTCTCCTTTCTTAAGTGCCTTGGACTGATCCTTGCCACTATTTTTCTTGAGTTCCTTTATTACGTTTGAAAACTTTCCAGTTCTCAACAATTCTTCTATCTGCCTTTTTAGGTGCATGCACTCGTCTGTGTTGTGTCCTACTTCTCCATGGAATTCGCAATACTTGTTGCTGTTTATTTTCTCAATCTGCGTAAGCATTGGAGGAGGAGTCTTAAACTTTGCCTTTTCTAGTGCCAATATTTCTTTGGGCGTTTTGGAAAGGAGGGTGAACCTGTCCTGCTTCCGATCCATCCGGAGCGAGTTTCTGTATTCTCTCTTGAAGCTTTGTTTTTGTCCGGAATCATGCGGTTTCCATTGCACCTGGGGTAGCATCCTCTTTTTTCATGGTTGCCGGCGGCTACCTCCCCCCGGAGGAAAGATGCAGTTACCCTCATCATTTTGTCCACCGATTTGGGTATATTATCATGCAGTCTCTTGATTAATTCAGGGTTAGTGATTCCATGCATGAAGCTGGAAACCTTCATAACTTCCAGAGCTCTTTTGACATCCCTACTCTCCACCTTAAATCTTTTCACAAATTCTTCTGTGGTTTCTCCTTCCTTTTGTTTGATATGGTGAAGCTCCACTGGATCTTTTATGCACTTCTTTTGCTGAAGGAAGTTTGACAGGAAAACTTCCTTTAATTCGTCATAGCTGTCAACCGACTCTGGCGGAAGATCGTCGAACCACACCCTAGCAGATCCGGTGAGGGTAGAGTTGAACATGTGGCACCATGTTGGCATAGCCCAACGTTCTACCTTTGTCGCTGCCTGAAAAATTTTAAGGTTCATCACTTCCGTCATATGTCTTCACATTAGTAGGCATTCGTGTCCTTTTAGGCATGTCGAAATAGCGGATGCGCGGAGTGAACGGGTCGGTCTCCTTGCATACCCATGGCCTAGCTAAATCATCATTCTCGACATCCGACTTTTGCCTCTTTGATCCGGAACTCCAGTGTTCATCTCCGTTGCCTTCACTTCCCGAGTGCCGATCGAACCTTCGAGAGTATGTTCGATTGCCTTCGTATCCTCCGGAGTAGGTTTCCGTCTTTTGCGAAGAATGGTGGTGAGTACCCCTGTCTTCCTCGGATCTGCAACGTTTAGTTCTCCCGGTACTTCCGGAACGCGTGGAGATACTCTTTTCTCTGCTTCCCAGCATTTTGAACGCGCTTTTGCGCGACTCCTTGAACACTTCTTCTTTCTCGGCAGTTTTATTCCGTGATGAACTGGATCAACTGCGTCTTGGCTCAGAGTTCTCCCCCGTGTTCCGGCGCTTTCGAGATTCGATCTTGTTTCTCAGATCCTTCCTTCGCACCTGCTTTCCGGATTTGGACTGCTGAGATGTTTCGCTAAAGTCTAATCGGGCTTTTACCGTTTCTCTAGCCTTGATTCTTCCTTCTTGTTTCCGAACTTTCTCTGTCACAATAGGTAAGATCTGGTCGTAGTACTTATCACAGTACTTCTTGATGGCAATACTGGTTACGGACCCATCAGATACTTCCAGATCTATCATGTTCTTCTTTCCTCCCTTGTTCCGCACCACGGAAGCTGCGGCGGGATTAGGGTTTGAACGAGCTCTTTCGGTAGGCATTTTTTTCTTTGTCGGAACGCAGTTGTGCACTGGGTCCCATGGATGGCGCCAACTTGTTAGTACAATTTGTGTGAGGGGTTATCAAAGGTCTGGATATAGCTTACTGGATTGGGCCGACAGTCCTTTAGTGGGTTGATCTTGTACTAATTCAAGTAGTTTGAATGAGATCTCTGGACAAGAAAGGTAAACCGTTAGCCTTACCGTGAGGACGGACCCCACGATTAGACTCCGGCGTGAGAGTAAGTACACATTCTTGAGAGGGAAAGTAGAAGTGTGTGTTATTATGAGAGAGAAAGTTCTTACCTGGTATGAGGATTAGAGCCCCTTTTATAGGCGAGGTTTGCTGCTGGGGCCTCCTAAATTCTCGCATATAACGATCAGTTGCCGGATCCGGACCCTTGGCGGACAAGGGTTCCGTGTTAATCGCGGATGCGGACGTAGGGGGATTGACGGTTGAAGGTTCAGCCCGCCATGTGCCTTACGCGCATCTCAAAGCCCGAGCCATAGCCAAATTAGCCATTGGGCTTACTGTGGGCCTAGGATTTGTAATCGTTGGGCCTGAGCCCAGTGTGTATATAGTGTGTATCGGGCCTCGTAAGTCCGTAATACATACCATACGTCATCAAAAGTCATGATGCATAAAAAATAGCTGCTAAATTTATTGAGAAGTTCATCCACAAGGATTTGTGCTTAATTAAATTCATGCCATTCTTTGGTTATTTGATGGTTGGTTAGATTTACTCTTTTTTCCATTTAAAAACAGTTATTCTTTCTATTGTAATACTCATTTGTCTCGCTTATCGGATTTATTGCGTAAAATATCTAACATTATCTATTATACGACGTCTAAAAGCTATTAGAAATATTTATTTATCTACTTTTTTTGTTATTTGTTAATCTATTCACATATGTATCTTCTTAATGAATTTACTTAAACAAAATACTTCGTAGTGTTTTACTTATAAATTAATATTGTTAAGCATTCATTACCTAATTGTGTTTCGGTATACTTTTAAGCCTACAAACATGTTAAAGTGGATTGGCACAATATAATAAAACTTTGATCTCCTTGATCATGTTATGTAACCAATGGTATGCTATTTTATTCTTAATTAATTATGTTATAATGATGTTTACCATCTAAAATATGATGCTTATGCCTAAAAAACCATAGGTATATTGTGTGTGACTTAGATACTATCACAAATATAAGAACTAACTTTGCAGCCTTTGCTTTTGCAAACAAACATATTGGAGATCACGAGCCAATGAACGTTTATTACATAGATATTTACAGGCATTGTATTTTATAATGTCATTAACTTATAACTTATTATTCCGTTACAAGAAATTTTTATAGCGTTTATGTTCATTGTTCTTTCTTACTTTATTCACATACTTGATTTTTTGATGCAAAAACTTTCTAAAATCCCGTGTATTCCACGGGTGTATAAGCTAGTGATTAATTAAAATGTTTTATGTACATTAATGATTATATCATCATTAGTGTCTATTTAGTGAAAATAAAGTGTATATTTAGCATGCTCTTCAAAATAAAGGACTCATAAGTGTTTCTATAAGACAACATCACTAGTTATGTTGACCTTAACATTATAAAATCTCAATTTATAAATGTTTTATCGTAAAACTTAATGGTCACCCGAAATTGCCACGTATATATACCCCTTTTTTTTCTTATACAAAGTTGTCATATACTATCTCAAAATAGACTAAGCATATTACAAACAAAGCTATTTAGTTGTTTAAGTTACACGAGAAAGTCTATAAAAACCATGGACACCACCCTCAAGATTGAGAATAAAGTAAATTCCAACATATTAAAGTACATCATGCTAACCCTAGCGATAATAGAAGGGAAATTTGCATTTCCTTGAGTCAAGGTGTCATTTATTTTCAATTTGATTTAACTTTGTGACATATTTCTAAAAAACTAAGATATCGAATCACGTTTTTTCTAAATTTATCATTTTGCACATACTCCAAACCTATTTCTTGCATACTTATCATTTTATTTAATAGCATATTATACCCTCAACGTAACATAATAGGCCATATCTCTCTGCACGCACCTTCATTCTTCCAGGAATTTACACCGTCTTCATCACTGTCTCATTCTGATCATGATGACACACGTCTTGTTCGTTTTTTTTATACCGAATTTCAACCAGAACGATCTCGAAGATACTGCTATCCAATTGCGAAGTGAGGGTAACGTGATAAAGAAATAGGACACCATTCACACCCAACGGTTGCTTGACTTCGACATCCTGCAAACCGATTACTTATGTTTCAACAGAATGTGGTAGGCCCCACGATATGACAAGGCTAAGCTCACCTTTCCGATAAAAAAATCTTATATAAATTTTAATAAGGTACTCATGTTTTTTGTTCGTATAGATACGTGTATATTTGCTCAAAAAACAAAGAATCATCTTCATTTACATACCAGTTTATTTCACTTCAAAATTTTCCACATTACTTCATCATTTTTACCAAAGGCATTCGTAATACCTACTCAGTAATATCTAGAAGCACAAACCCAAAAGTTTCAAAGGTAAACGTTAGAGTTCAAAGGAACCACAAAGCTCAACAACAGAGTTCATCTCTGCCCTTGAATTTCTTGATGGTTACCCGAACGGTAACTCTAGGTTACTAAGTTAGTACGGTCATCTGAATGTTTAGTGTGTTTTTTCATTTCATAATGATTGTCTTGAATATGATCATGTTTTCTAGTTTTGATTGTGGTTGATATAAACTTAGAAGGATCCTTACTGAATTGGAATCATTTAGAATGACCATTATCTATTTTGTTGGAGGCGTTCCTCATGCTTTGATTTTCAAGTTGATCATATTTCAACACCACAGGGCATTTTTCTTTATTCACTGCCAGATCTCGATAGAGACAAATGACTGACTAACTAACAATCGTGTGATCAAATACCGTCTTTCTTTGTTTCAATCACCCACCACAATCATCCATAAAAAGCATCTTAACTTCATTGAGGCATGTGGATTGGTTGTGAGGTTTCTATGCGCCGAGATGGATTTACTGTAGTACCTATTATCAGGATTGTAAATTGAATGTATAGCGAATGTATTACGAACGTGTTGTGAATATAATACGAATGTGCCACTTGTCATTCTTTTTTGGGTAAAAGACATAAAATAACAACGTACTTTTTAAATTTTGCCGACTTGAAGCACTTACTTTTTTATTACCTTACTTCACCAACGAACTTTCAAAATTTGTTCCGACTTCACTCATATGACCCCGTTTATATTAAAATAAAAACTGAAATGACTATATTTGTTCCGACTTCACCAACGAACTTTCAAAATTTGTTTCAACTTCACCCATATGCCGAGGGTAATATAGTCATTTCAGTTATTATTTTAATATAAACGGGTCATATGGGTGAAGTCGGAAGAAATTTTGAAAGTTCGTTGGTGAAGTAAGGTAATAAAAAATTTAATGTTTCAAGTCGGAAAATTTTGAAAAAAACGTTGTTATTTTATAGCTTTTACCCTTTTTTCCCTGATCTTTGATTTTTGTATAAATAATTCTTATTATTTTCTATATCAAAATATCATCGTTCGAATATCAAGCATCATTGTTATGTTGTGATATTGCAGTTAGTATGAATGCAACATGTTATAATTTTTTAGAAATTATTAATGTTAGGACTTTACAAAAAAGAGTCTCCTTTCTTTTTCTTAGAAAAAAAAAAATATAAAATAATTTAAAGAAAAGTTATAAAAAGTTGTCATGCATAATTTTGAAATTTTTGGTCGGAGCATTGATAAAGAAACTATTTCATTAGGACAACATTATTTGAACTTTTATGTGAGAAAGTAAATGAAAAATTAAAATTAAGTTTTAAAGGGTTTTTTAGGGATTGAAAATTACTCAATTTTATGTTTTTTGAGTTTTAGCAAAAATAGTTTTGCTTTAATCAAGACGCCAACAGTTTTTTAACATATCATATTCATTCTTAATGCTTTTTAGTTGTTTGATTTCATGTTGAATACAAGATAATTTGGTTAACTTTTAGCAATAAAGTGTTATGACATATTTTACATATCTTCATCTATTAAGCAATCAAAAGTGACATTGTTATTTAATTTGTGTTCTGATGCTTTATATTGATATAAGAAATACATGTCGTTTATTAAATAATCGTTTCTAGCATCGAACTATCACGTCTATCGGACGGATCTGAAAAAAATCTAGTAGTTATTTAAATACATAAAATTATACTAGCAGAGTAACCGCGCGTTGCGGCGGCGGGTACCATCAAATAAAATTTTCCGGTGAATCATATATTTTAGTTTATTATGTTCTTTTTGACAATAAATTTACGGATATCAAGAATTTCGTTTAGCTCGTGCCCATTCGGGCTCGAGCCCGTTGGCCCGTGCCTATTTGGCCCATGCCCGTTCGGGCTCGAGCCTGTTTGGCCAGCACCAGTTCGGGCTTAAGCCCATTTTGCCCGTTGACCGTTCGAGCTTGAATATCTGTATATTGTGTTTTATTATTTGTAGTAGTGACTTTTAATGCATGGTTCCCGCGCGTTGCGGCGGCGGATACCCTGAAATAAAATTTTCCGGTGAATCATGTATTTTAGTTTATTATGTTCTTTTTTATAATAAATTTATGGATTTCAAGAATTTCGTTTAGCTCGTGCCCATTCGGGCTCGAGCCCGTTTGGCCCGTGCCCGTTTGGATCGTACCCGTTCGGGCTCGGACCCATTTGGACCGTTGCCCGTTCGAGCTTGAATATTTGTATAATGTTATTTATTATTTGTATTAGTGACATTTTATTGCAGGAATTATGTTTAAGTTGGTTGTACAATATACTTGATAATTTGTATTTCTTGTGTAAGAGGTGTTTTAATAACTGCATTAATTGTATTTATTGACCAGTTAATTAATTAACTACATTAAATATCTTGACCACATTAATAGTGCTTTGTATTTTATACATTAAGCTGTAAGATTTGTAAGTCTTAAAATTATGATTGATGAGAAAGATCATTAATAGTGCATTATGTATTGTACAATAGGCTTTGTATTTTGTAAGTCTTAATTTTAATACCATGAGGAGAGAGATTCATTCCTCTATTATAAGTAGTATAGATAGAGAGAATAAAAGAAAAAAACAAAAAAACAAAATAAAAGAACTGTACATATGGCAAAAGTTCAATATAGATCTCAAATTTACTATAGATCCAATAAACCAATTATAGCTATTCATTTTTCTAATAAAATAAAATAAAATAAACTTTCACCATTTTTTTAAAAATTAAATATATCGCAAACCGTTAATCGTTACGCGAAAAAAAATCATACCATCACGACGAGAATTAAATTATCTTTATATAGATATGCACTTCTACATATTTTTAACGATTTTGTTCTTCAATATTTCGGCCCAGAAAAATCATATATGATTCGATTTTTACAAATCATATATGATTTTTGAAAATCATATGTGATTTGTAAAAATCATATATGATCTGTGAAAATCATATGTGATTCGATTTTTACAAATCATATATGATTTTTCTGGGCGGAATTTTTGAAAAAAAAAATTGTTGAAAATATAGAGAAGTGCATATCTATAGAAAGATAATTTAATTCTCGTTGCGACGTGTATTTTTTGTAATTTGAAGATTTAATATTTACAAGATATGTTGTTTTTAAAAAAAGGGTGAAAATTGTATTTTTATTAATTTTGATCAAAAATGAATGGCTAAGATTGATTATTGTATGTATGACAAATATGAAATTTATATTGATCTCAACGTACATATTGTTAACAAATTAAATGATAATTAATTCAAACAAGGTAATTTTGTTCAATATGGAATGTATACGAATCAATTTTAAATCATAAAAATTGGTATCTTAATAGGCGTTAAAGCATTCTAATTAGGAATCCAGATTAAGTTTCACTTATAAAAAAAATAAAAAATCTTCCAATTTAATTTTTAATATCTTCTTCGTAAAGAAACCAAACTTCTATACTCCATTATTTATCCTTACATGGAAATTAATTAAAATCCGTCTTAATTTATTTTTGGCTAACTATTAATTACACATAAATGGGTTCCTTGATTCAAAAAACCATTGCACATAACCTAGTTTACCACTATAAAGTTATAAACAAGAGAACCTGTAGCCATAGCTATTTATCTATTGCAATTGCAATTTCTAAGCATACAAAGATGACCAAAGTTACACCTTTGATGCTAACTCTCGTCGTCTTTCTTGTACTTTGCACAGGTTTTTCTTTAATGTTATTTGTTATTTCATAAGTAATAGTTACACTTAGACACACATATATATATACACGTATGGAGTACATAATAATATATTAGTCCGTTTTCTTTTTCTTTTTTCTAGCTTCTCGCCAGTCTTTTTTAGAAAAATTCTTTGTCGCTTAAAAATAGTTTGTTATTTGCCATTGTATGTGTAAAGTGTGGTCACATTTTGTTGTTTTACAGGTATGAATGTTAACTTGGTCGAAGGTGGATTTGTGGGTCGATGTTGCAAGAATGGTTATGTTGGAGTATGTAGCCCGGGTACAAGTGACGATAAAAAATGCGCTGATTTGTGCCAAAAAAATTGTGATCACCAAACTTCAGGCAAATGTGTTGAGGCAAATGTTTGTCGTTGTATCGAATGCATTTTTTGATACACATTTTAGATTTTTGTATTATTGATAAAATATTTTACTTCATAAGGGTGCTCTTGATTATATGATTTTGGTGACCAGTATTTAATTTTTCGTTTTGTAAGGGTGCTCTTGATTATATGACTTTGTTGGCCAGTATTTGCATAGGTACTTTTGCTGTGGTGTGATAGAAACAGTTGTAGCTAAATGATTCTGTACAAATAAGGTAGCCTGATAAATACGTCTTTGATATACATTATGATAATATCATCTGTAACATGGAGACATAGTATGTTATTGGCATGTACTCCATATTTGCGATTATTTTATGTATGGTTAGCTAATTATCTATACTACTTTATAATGCATTTAGGCCTTTTAAAATTAGAAGGCTTAAAAATTCAGACTTTTTTACTTGCTTATTATGGAAAGAATTAAAAATAATAATATAAGGAGCTCCAATCATTGAGTGACATGTGTCACTTCTCTAACTAAAAAATAACAAAAGGGGAGGAGCTCTAACAAACTAAAATAAAGAGCTACACATGTCACTTCCTAACTAATTAATCACATATATTTTTAAATTTAAATATCTTTTAATCCGTTTAATTTTTTTATGATCTAATTTCACAATATTTTTTAAAATTTTGTGCTCTTTAATTCAACATCCATTTTGATATATTTTTATGAGTTTTCTTTAGTAGTCGGGAAGAAGCGGAGTTGAAAAGAGAGAAACTTACTTGAATTAGACGTAAAAATGAAAAACATTTGTTCGCTACAAAATAGTCATCGGGTACCCGCCGCCGCATTGCGCGGGTACCCTTCTAGTATTTGGGCGGGTACCCTTCTAGTATTATTAATTGATATAGATATGGACTTTACCTTGGAAAACTTTTGGTTAACTGATAATCAATAATGGAAATGTCAATCTTGATAATGGGTCATATTGAGTGATATTCGTTCCAACAGATGAGGGGGCTGGTTAAGACTCTCCAATCTCCACTAAGCACTTGATAATACCTTTTCAGGTTTTGCTTAAGTATATTTAACCTTAACAAATCACATTAATTAATCATTTGCTTAGCTAGCAGATACTGAGTGATGATGGGTCATAATGTATCATATAAGGTTGAAATAGGTCCATCTCAGGTGTGACCATCACATCCCTTGATGATGTTTAAACTTGGCAGACCGGGTCCCAATTGCTACCATACCACGCTCATGATATTTTTGATGTTGCAGTTTAGATAACGATTTGGCACTTATGGTCTCTAGAAACAAAGAAATTACTCCTAATATTCTTCAAACGCGGCCTAAAAAAGACTGCCTATTTAACGATATAAATCTCTCATCTTTCACTTAGAACCTTTTCAACATGAAAAAGACATTTTCAATAAATTTTCATCACCCTTAGACAACTTTCGAGTAACTTAGAACTTTCGAGAAATTTCACCATTTCGAGTAATTTGGGACTTTCGAGTACTTTGGCAGTTTCAAGTAACTTGGGAATTTCGAGTAATTTGTGGACTTTAGTGGAAAAGAAACCTAACAACCTAAAAACAAAAATTCCGAGTAATTTCAACTTTCAAGAAACTTTAACCAACTTAATCTTATAAGTAATTAAAGCTTTCGAGAAACATCCTTTGTCGAGAAATTTAAAAACCAATAACATATCATGAATCCAAAATTAACATTTACACGATGTCTACTCAACAAGACATTTATGTAGCTGATGATGAAAACCGTTCTCCTATGTTTGAGAAAAGTGGGTATCTTCAATGGTCAAGTTGTATGCTTCGTTTTCACGATTTTCATATCTATTTAATTTGAAACAACATGTATGAATATCTGCGTCACTTGTCATTCTTTCATCCCAATCTTTGATTTTTGGTATAAATACTTCTTATTATTTTCTATATCAAATATCATCATTCCAATATCAAGCATCATTGTTATGTTTTGATATTGCAGTTAGTATGAATGAAACATGTTATAAATTTTTTTATAAATTATTAATGTTAAGACTATATACAAAGAAAGTCTCCTCACTTTAAAAAAAATGTTTTCAAAAGTTGTTAAGGAAACTATTTCATTAAGACAACATTATTTAAACTTTTATGTGAGAAAGTAAACCAAAGATTAAGATTAAGTTTTAAATGGTATTTTGGGGATTGAACATTACTCAATTTTATGTTTTTGAGTTTTAGTAAAAATATTTCTTAAATCAACACGCGAGCAGGTTTTTAACATATCATATACATTCTATATGCTTTTAAGTTAATTGATTTCATGTTGATTACAAGATAATTTGGTTGTCGTTTAGTAATAAAGTGTTATGACACATTTTTACATATCTTTACCTATTAAGCAATCAGAAGTGATATTGTTATCTATTTTGTGTTTGATGTTTTATATTGATATAAGAAACACACGTCATTCGTTAAATAATCGTTTCTAGCATCAAACTATCACGTCTATCGGACGAGTCTGAAACTCTAGTAATAATATAAATACATAAAATTGTATAGAGAGAATAAAAAAAAAATGTTTTGTTAACCACAACCCAATGAGTTGTGGATAAGCATCATTATCTATGTGAAATTAGCATTCAATGAACTAATTATTTCCTTATTTATACATATTTAATGATGATAATCATAAAAATTGTTATTAAACATGAAATGTTGGGTATTAATTAATTTTGATTTTTTTAATTATGGTAACCTTAATCGGTTAACGAAACCCAAAAACAATAAAAATAAATAAATAAATAAATAAAACTGTACATATTGTTAACAAAATAAATGATAAGTAATTCAACACAAGGCAATCTTGTTCAATATGGAATGTAGGCAAGAGTTCCATATATATCTCATATTTACCATATATCCAATAAACCAATCATAGTTATTCATTTTTTTAATTAAAACAAAAAATAAACTTTCACCCTTTTTTAAAAATTAAATATCTCGCAAACCGTTAATCGTTACGAGAAAAAAAATCATACAATCGCGACGAGAATTAAATTATCTTTCTATAGATATGCACTTCTATATATTTTTAACAATTTTTTTTTCTTCAAAATTTCGGCCCAGAAAAATCATATGTGATTTGTGAAAATCACATGTGATTCGATTTTATAAATCACACATGATTTTTGCAAATCATATGTGATTTGTAACAATCATATGATTTGCAAAAATCATATATGATTTGAAAAAATCATATGTGATTTGTAAAAATCGAATCACATGTGATTTTTGAAAATCATATGAGATTTTTCTGGGCGGAATTTTTGAAAAAAAAAGTTTGTCAAAAATATAAAGACGTGCATATTTATATAAAGATAATTTAATTCTCGTCGCGATGCTGTATTTTTTATAGTTTGAAGATTTACCGTTTGCAGATATATTGTTTTTAAAAAAAGATGAAAAATGGTTTTTTTTTTATTAATTTTAATTAAAAATGAATAACTAAGATTGATTTATTTTATATATGATAAATATGAGATATATATTAATCTCAACTCATGAAATGTATATGAATCAATTTTAAATTATAAAAATTGGTATTCTAGTAGACATTAAACCATTCTAATTAGGAAACTAATTTAAGTTTCACTCATGAAAAAACAAATCTTCCATTTTAATATCTTCTTCATAAAGAAACCAAACGTCTATAGTCCATTATCTACCCTTAGAGCACTAGCATTCATACCCCCCACCCCCACCACGTTAAACAGCCGTTAGCCTGCGTTACAAGGCGTTACCCACACCACACGCTCTGTTATTTGCACGTTAAAGGCCCTATGTTACTAAGGTAACGGGCATTAAGGGTAGGAAAAAAAAATCATTTCACCCCCTACACCATTTCAAATAAATTTTTACTTATACCCCCTCAACTTATTCAAATTCAAATTTAAATTATACTGGTTAATTATGAGCGGGATAAATTCAAATTCAAATTTGAAATTTAAAAATCAAATATGAGCGGGATTTATTCAAATTCAAAATCAACTCTGCCTATACATACAACTCTACCAGAGTTGTTTAGAACACACAACTTACACACACAACTCACACACAAAAATGTCTCGCAAAGATTTTTCTCAGCAATTCCCAAGTCCACAACAGTTGCTGGAAACTAGCTTTCCAACTCCAACTCAGTTGCCGGAAAGTAGCTTTCCAACTCCAGAAGAATTTGAAGTTTACTCAACACCACCTGAAGATGTCTTTCCGGTTTTCCAACCGGAAAATGTATTTTTAAACTCTCCACATGTTAACAATCTAATTGTTAACACTCCACCTGTGAACAATCCAATTGTTAACACTCCAGTTGTTAACAATCAAGCTGCTAACAGTCCACAGGTGGATCTTGAAAACAATCTATTTGGGTTAAGTGAGGCTTTCCTTCGTCAACTTGAACAGGACGAAGAAAACTATAAAGAGATTATGGAAGAGCAGACACGCGAGGTAGCTGCTCGTCGTGAACAAAAAGCAAGGGAAGCTCAATATCTTCGAGATAACTACTTTGACATTATGGAGACAAAGCTCTTTTGGCTAACTATTAACTACACATAAATGGGTTCCTTGATTCAAAAAGCCATTGCACTTAACCTAGTTTACCATATAAAGTTATAAACAAGAGAACCTGCAGCCATAGTCATTTATCTACTGCAATTGCAATTTCTAAGCATACAAAGATGACCAAAGTTACACCATTGATGCTAACTCTCGTCGTCTTTCTTGTACTTTGCACAGGTTTTTCTTAATGTTATTTGTTAAGTAATAGTCACACTTACACACATATATATATGCACGTATGAAGTACATAATATATTAGTTCGTTTTCTTTTTCTTTTTCTAGCTTCTCACCGGTCCATTTTAGAAAAATTCTTTGTCGCTTAAAAATAATTTGTGGTCAATTTTGTTGTTTTACAGGTATGAATATTAACTTGGTCGAAGGTGGATTTGTGGATAGATGTTGCATGAATGGTTATGTTGGAGTATGTAGCCCGGGTACAAGTGACGAACAAAAATGCACTGATTTGTGCCAAAAATTTTGTGATCACCAAACTTCAGGCAAATGTAATGAGGCAAATGTTTGTCAATGTATCGAATGTATTTTTTGATACACATTTTAGATTTTTGTATTATTGATAAAAGATTTCACTTGATATAAGGGTGCTCTTGATTATATGATTTTGGTGACCAGTATTTAATTTTTCTTTTCGTAAGGTGCTCTTGATTATATGTTTACTCAACGACAGAGGATGTTTAGACAGACATAGAAAACGATTATTGATTTATATTGTAAATGACAAAATATGTATAGACGATTACTGATTTATATTGTAAATGACAAAACATGTATAGACGATTACTGATTTATATTGTAAATGACAAAACATGTATAGACGATTACTGATTTATAGTAAACGACTCGTCATCTTTTGTTACAGATTTCTGCTCCTGCTCCGGTTCTTCCTCATCTTTTGTTACAGGAATCGGATGACATTCAGTGGAGGGACATTCATTGTGTCAACAACACACCCGCTCGTGTTGAGAGTCCAGATTATGTGCCTTCTTCTCTATCTTATGTGCCTCCCTCTCCAGCTATATCTCCAGCTGCAGATGAGGACAATTTTATACATCTTCCTCCGGTTCTTCCTCATCGTTTGTTACAACCACCTCGCGTTGACGAGTACGAGCGAGAGATTGCCGGATTGAGGAGATGCATTTCAGAGTTAGAGTTTCGTGTGGGACAGATGGCAGCATCATTGGAGCGACTACGCCTCGGGCGTGATTGATCTTAGTTGCTAGTTATATTGTGATTTTGTGAACCATGTATCAACTATTAATCTATAACAAGATTGGCTATTTATGTATTCGAAGCTTCTAATTTTATGAACCATGATATTACTGATTTATGTTGTGAATAATTATACAAATTCTTTTGGCCAGATGGAACAAGAAAATCCTTTCTTGTGTCGTTGTCGACGTGGATTTATAATTGAAAGAACATCCCAACAGCCAAAAACTAAGTATTATGCATGTCCTTTGTCAAAGGTAAATAATTAAACGTTTGCTTATTTACGTAAATATATCAATAACTTGTTTGTTTAGAATACGTTTCATATAATTGTTTCATTATGTAACAGCCAGGGACTAAAGACTATGAGTGTCGATACTTCATGTGGAAGGAAATATTTCAACAAAAGTACTTTGGTCAAGCATATTCTTCAACGCAGTGC
The DNA here is from genome assembly GCA_019973895.1 of Chrysanthemum seticuspe. Lineage (NCBI taxonomy): Eukaryota > Viridiplantae > Streptophyta > Magnoliopsida > Asterales > Asteraceae > Chrysanthemum > Chrysanthemum seticuspe. Next base: position 149,043,087 of record BPTQ01000009.1, on the reverse strand, counting down.
TCAAACTGCGAAACTCAAGATAAAACGATCAACATGCTATTGGCTCAAAACAATTTGTTGAAGGCAAGAATAAAGACGTTAGAGGCATCACTGGAATTGGCAAGAAATCTAGTTGATCATGCATGTCAGTCGAGTGGAATACTCTATGAGCTTATAGATGACATTAATAATCTTCATGTGGAGTAGATTTCGTTGTAATATTAGTAACATTTGTTGTTGACTTGTTTAATGTTTTAATGTCTAATGTTTTATTGTTATTGTTTAATTAAATGGAAACAAATACACAATTAAAAAGCATAACGTAAAATAAATACCATATAAAAACACTACACAATTAAATACATTATACATATAAAAACACTACACAAATAAATACACTATATATATATATATACCTAAACTAAACACTACACACACAATTAAAAAAAAAAAAAAAAAAAAAAAAAAAAAAAAAGCCGCCTGTTTGTACGGATGAGGGGCCCACGAAGCTATTGGGGTGCCTGCCTAGGATTAAATGGGGTGCTTGCGTAGGCTTTGCCTTTTGTTGGCCAGTATTAGCGCTTGTACTTTTGCTGCGATGTGATAGAAAATAACAGTTGTAGACTTGTAGCTAAATGATACTGTACAAATAAGGTAGCCTGATAGCCATGTCTTTGAAAATATTTTTGTAACATGAAGACATAGTATGTTACTGGCATCCACTCCATATTTGATATAGATTTTACCTTGCGAACTTCTGGTTCTCCCGTCCTAAAAAGAGAGTTCACAAACAAAAAATTGTCAAATTTTAATATATGTAATTAATGTTAGTTTAAGTTGATGCAAAGTCATTTTTAACCTTATAGTTAATGTAGAAATTAAAAATGAGTAATTAATGCATGTTTCGATTATAAGGTTAAAATAGTAAAATCAGTCATTATTAATATTTAAAAATAAAATATAAACACCTTTTTTTTAGACAAACATATATAGTATAGTGGACACTTTTTTTGAAAGGGAGGGAGTAATCAATAATGGAAATGTTAAGAGCACATGATGTGACCCTCGCCTTCCTTCGTCGTGCCACGCTGGACTCTTCGCTGTGCCTCGCCGCCACACCGTGGCCCTTCGCCGTCGTGGCTCTCGTCGTCTGCACAACGAAAAAGAGCGTCTGACAAACCAAACGGCATAAATTAATTTTCAAAAAATCTATCCATTTTTTAACGGATGGTTTTTTTTTTCTTTTTTTTAATTTAAAAAACTTAACACCCCTATAAATAACAAACCATAAACCATCATTTTTCTCACAACAATTCAATCAACTTTTTTATAATATCTCTAGTTCAAAAAAAAAAAAAAAAAAAAAAAAAAAAAAAAAAAAAGTCTCAAAACCCGAATGACGGAGGGTATTTCATGAACCTCCTCAATTCAAACCCACCACAATACGGGGGTCTTCAAACCCGTCTACCCCCTCCTCGCAAAATTCCAACCTGTCTCCCCAAGAAATGTTTCTTAACCAACAATATGCGTTTCAACAAGGATTCGCATGTTTCCCCGAACGATTTCCGACACCACCTTTTTTTAACCCGTCACAACCTCCAACGTTTCATCAATCTCCACAGTTTCATCAATCTCCAACTTTTCCCCAAATTAAATCACAACCGTCCGGTTCACAATTCAAAGTACCAAAAGCACGTGAACCGGCCAAAGGTAAAGGGAAAAAGACGAAGGCAAAAAAATCAAAACAAGTTGTGGATTTAGACGCAGACGATGACGATGATGTGGAAGTCGTAGGCCAGGAAGACAGGAGGAAATGGAACAAGGTTGAAGAAAGGTTGCTTGCGCAAATTTGGATAGAAATTTCGCAAGATCGAGATATGGGAAATGACCGTTCCGAAGATTTCTTTTGGAACGACATTATGGAGATGTTCAATGATCAGACTACCGATGACCCTCGTACCAAAAATATAATCACGGGTAAATGGTCGAGGATTAACGGTGATTGCCAAAAATTAACGCTATTTACAAACATTTGCAGCGTAGAAGTGGTGAAAATGACCACGATCATCTCGAGAATGCGAAACTGAACTTTGAGCAACGCTTTGGTGGGAAGGAGTTCGGGTATGTTCACGCTTGGGAGATTTTAAAAAATTACCCGAAGTGGGATGCTGAGGATCCAATTGACATTACATGTCTCGAGGATATATTCGGCCCGGATAAACGACCTCGTCCCGAAAGAGATGGCGGCAGAAAGAGTTGAGCCGCAAAGAAACAAAAGTCGACTTCAACGTCGAGCGCTGTGAGCTCCGGTGGGAGTCAATCGAGTACTTTTTCGGGATAATTATCCGAAAAGTATGCTCAAAAAGCCGACGTTCAAATGGCTTGTTACGAGGCGAGGCGGGAGAAGGAAATTGCTGCGTTAGAGATGAAAGAGATGAAGTTTCTCATGATAGATCTCAATTTGACTACTGACCTGACAAAAGCAGAGATCATCCGAAAGAGGCAAGATAGAATAATGAAGAAATATGCCGAAAGAAATGACTAGTAAAATGTTTAGGTTTCTTATTATTAGTATGTGTTGTAATTTTTTTTCCCGTATCGTTTTTTTTTTTTTTTTTTTTTTTTTTTTTTTTTTTTTTTTTATGTATCGTATTTTTCTTTTCTTATTATTATGTTGTTGATGTATTTTAATTACTAGGCGAGTACCCGTGCCTGGCGGCATCGGTTTATGGCGGCAGACAATTAACGATATGCGATATTGTGGTAAGTGTTTTGTATAACGTTCAAAATAGAACGTGAAAAGATTTCGATGAGACATGATTCACCAGTTTGTATCGGTTTTAACGGGTCATCTCTGGTTCGTTTTCGGATGTTTTTATTTGGTTAGCCGAAAACCGGTGACGACACCGGTTCCCGGTTGAAGTCATTAGTCCGGTCCAGTCCGGTTTTCAAAACTATATGTAACATCAACTTGTTAGCTTGTATTAAGTTTTGTGTGTTTTATTAATTTGTATAATGTGTATAATAACATGTGCTTTTTATTTTAGGGTGTTTTAAAAATATTATTAATTAGTGTATTTAATTATTTTATATTTTGGATTATGTTGTAGCTTCTTAAATTGTACGTTATGAAAATTTTATTGTACTTTTTAAAAGGGTGTTTTAATTGGTTGTTTTTAATTTGGCATATATGCTTTTAATTGGTTGTACAATGTGAATAAATTATTGTACTTTTAAGTAATGAGGTGTTTTAATAAGAGTATTAATTACACTGTGCATTTCTCTCTCATTTGACCGATTTCAACTTTTCAATTTTTCAACTTTTCATCTTTGACCGTTTTTCTATTATATGTAGTACAGATTAATGAAATAAATTTAGTTTATTTAGAAATTTGAAAAAAAAAATAAATAAATAAAAAAAAAAAAAAAAAAATGTAAGTGATGGGCCTCAAATGAGTAAGTTGAGGTTTGTTGTGAGTGATGGGGTGTTAGTTGTGTTTAGTTGTGGATGTTTGTTATAATGATGTGAAAATGATGTGGCACCCGTAAGCCCCGAATAAAGATGTAAAACTCTTCACGACATCTTATGCTATAAGAGACTCCAATCTCCACTAAGCACTTGATAGTACCTTTTTAGTTTTCACTTAAGTATATTTAACCTTAGCAAATCATATTAATTAGTCACTTTGTTAATTAGCTAGCAGATACCAAGTGATGATGGGTCATAATGTATGATATAAGGTTGCAATAGGTCCATCTCAGGTGTGACCGTCACATCCCTTGATGATGTTTAAACTTGGCAGACCGGGTCTCAATTGCTACCATACCACGGCCATGATATTTTTGATGTTGTAGTTCATATTACGATTTGGCACTTATGGGCTCTAGAAACAAAGTAATTACAGTACTATTCTTCAGAAGCGGCCTAAAAAAGACTTCCTATTCAACGATATAAAGCTCTCATATTTCGCTTGGATTTCTAGTAAAAATAAGAAAAGCTTTAATCATATGGATAGGGGTGAGCATGGTTCGGTTTGGCTCGGTTTTTGTATAAAACCGAAACCGAACCGAAAATTTTCGGTTTTTTATTTTTAGAAACCATTCGGTTTCGGTTTTGTGTCGGTTTGGTTTTTCGGTTGTCGGTTTTTTTCGGTTTTTTCGGTTTCTATACGATTTATCGAGCTTTGCTTTTTCAAAGTAGATTTGACATATATCATAAAATAGAACCATATCTTAAACCGGTACCGGCCGGTACAACAGTACTAAAACGGGTAAAGTACCGTCTTAAATCAAGTGCCAACATTCTCAAAGTTGCCTCCAAGTTCCAAGGGTGTGTAAATGATTGAAGGGTGCACTGAAACAATTGAAGGGTGTGTAAACGAAAAAAAAATGATGTTGGAACAAGATCTTCAATCTTTTGATGTAATTGCACCATCTTCAACAGGAACAACCATTAACATTCAAACTTAATGTGTTCTTGTGACATTTGTGTACCCATTTTTTTTAACCTTAAAACACATCTGTGTTATGTATATTGTTATGAAATAAAATATTAGCAGAGTTATCACACATTTGAAATGCATCATTGACAACGGTAATGTAAAAGGAATATATCAAGATAAAGTACTTATATTATTTATGAACAACAAGACAATATATATTATTTTGACTTTAAATGTCGGTTCGGTTTCTATTGGTCGGTTTTTAAAGCTAAAACCAAACCGAACCAAAAACTTCGGTTTTTTCAAAATATAAAAACCGAACCGTCGGTTTTTCAATCGGTTTCGGTTTTTTTGGTTTCGGTTCTTCGGTTTTTTTCGGTTTAGGTTCGGTTTTTCGGTTTCTTGCACACCCCTACATATGGATAGAATGGCTTAGTAACCAGGGACGGACCCAGGATTTTAAAGAGTGTGTTGCACAAAAGAAATGTTGGGCTAATTAAAGTTACACTGTAATAAACGAAAGTAGTAAAAAAAAAGTTTTGGGGGTTGCACATACCACAAAAACGGCAGTTATAAAATCTTTTTACACTTCGTGACCTAAAATCGGATATAGCCCGTGTCACACAAGGCATACATGTGAGTCCGTTCATGCTAGTAACTCGTGTAATACTCTATCCTCATCCATGTATATTTTATTATTTTTATTATTATTTTTCTTTTGGTTTTCATCCGTGTAACATGTTTTCACTAGCTTCAAAATGAAGTTGCAATATGTCATATAAGATCTAACAGCATTGTATTACCAAGGGATAAATCCTTACAATTCATCTAGTTTGATCTAATAGTGGGGATAAACCTAAGGTTTAATATGAAAACATAATTCCATGTTTTTTTCTCCTTTTTCTTTGTCTTCTTATCTTTCTTATTTATACATTCTTTTTCTTTTTCTTTTCTTTTTTTTTTTCTTTTTTAGAATTCACGTTCCTAGTTTTATTTTATTTTCACGTTTTTTTTTTATTATTTTTTTAATTTTAAATTCACGTTTTTTTCCGTTTTCATACGTTTTCATCTGTATTCATACGTTTTCGTCCGTGTTCATATGTTTTCGTCCGTTTTTTTACGTTTTCGCCTGATTTCAGACGTTTTCGTCTGTTTTCATCCGTTTTCGTATGTTTACATCCGTTTTCTGACGTTTTCGTCCGTTTTCGTATGTTTTCATACGTTTTTGTACATTTTCATACGTTTATATACGTTTTCGTCTGTTTTCAGATGTTTTTGTCCATTTTCATACGTTTTCGTCCATTTTTAGACATTTTCGTCTGTTTTCAGACGTTTTCGTCCTTTTTTATACGTTTTCGTCTGTTTTCTTACGTCTTCGCCCGTTTACGTCCGTTTTCATACGTTTTCGTCTGTTTTCTTTCACTTTCTTTTGTTTTCATATGTTTTTGTCCATTTTCTTACGTTTTCGTTCGTTTTCATACGTTTTCGTCCGTTTTCTTTCGTTTTCGTCCATTTTTCATACGTTTTCAGACGTGTTTTTACACTTTCATACGTTTTCGTCTGTTTTCTTACGTTTTCGTCCATTTTTGGCCATTTTCATACGTTTTTGTCTGTTGTTTTAGGTTATAATGTACTTACGTCCGTTTTTAGACGTTTTCGTTTGTATTTTTACGTTTTCGTGTATTTTTGTCCGTTTTTATACATTTTCGACAGTTTTCAGACGTTTTCATACGTTGTCATCCGTTTTTTTAACGTTTTCGTCCATTTTTAGACGTTTTCGTCTGTTTTAGACGTTTTCATCCGTTTTTATACGTTTTCGTCCGTTTTCATCCGTTTTTATACGTTTTCGTCCGTTTCATCCACTTTTATACGTTTTGTCCGTTTTTAAACATTTTTGTCCGTTTTCATAAGTTTTTCATTCGATTTTACACGTTTTTGTCCGTTTTCAGGCGGTTTCATTTTGATATTTGTAAGTGACACTTATTTATCTCTTGTGATATAACATTGTAAGGAAGATGAAAAGTATTACATTCTTCATCATGTATGTGTTATCAGTTGTGATACTCAACTAAAAATGTGATAGTTGTGTTTTTGAAAATATTTAGGAAGATTGTTGTGTTTTATGATATTATGAAATATTAGAAAAATTGTTCAACTGAAAACAAGTGATGTTATGATACTTTTGTTAGACTTGTGGTGGATTTTTCTATTTAATGGATACATTGTGCATGTTTTGATAGGCTTTATAGCGGGATTTGAAAATATCTATGGTTGAATCAGCAAACTAAATAACCTGTGGTTGAAGATAGCACACATCTTTATAAACAAACTGAGGAAGCTCAAACACCTGTGATATCACAAGTGATATCACCTATGATATCTTGTGATATCACAAGTGAGGTGATATCACCTGTGATATCATGTGTGATATCACAGGTGTTTGAGCTTACTTGTTTGTTTATAAAGATTTGTGCTTTCTTCAATCATAGCTTCTTTAGTTTGGTGATTTAACTATAGATATTTTTAAATCCCGCTATAAAACCTATCGAGACATGCACAATGTATCCATTAAATAGAAAAAACCACCACAAGTCTAACAAAAGTTTCATAACATCTCTTGTTTTCAGTTAAACACCTTTTCTAATATTTCATATTATCATAAAACACAAAAATCTTCCTAAATATTTTCAAAAGCACAAATAAGAAAAATGAACAGAATCATCAAAGCAATATAATAAGTGATGTTTATTATCATTTCTTTCATATATACTTGGTAAAATACTAAATTCTTATCACATTTGGTATGAATTTAATATTTCACATTCTTAGTTGAGTATCACAAGGGATAACACATACATGATGAAGAGTGTAATACTCTTCATCTTTCTTACAGTGTTATATCACAAGAGATAAATAAGTGTCACTTAAAACTATCAAAATAAATAAAAAGGAAGCAAACTATGAAAATAGAGACTTGACATATTCTCAAAATCAAACATGTATTGCATTAAATTAGCATTTTTTTGAACAAAATAAGAATTCACCTAAAGAGACTTTAACCCTTTTATTTCTACTAAGAGTATAATATCATAAGTGATATATAACATTGGTTGCATTAAAAAAAATAAGCGCTTGTCAATTGCGACGAAAGACAGAAAAACTATCTTGTAACTGAAAATTATAAAAACTATAGAAAACATATAGGTGATAATATATAAATATATACATAGCAATGAAATATCTCAGGTGATATTAAAGGTTAAAAAAACATATTTGTTTGTTTATGAAATATCACAAGTGATATTAGACATTATTTTTTTTTTTAATAAAAATCACGATTGATATTAGACATGTAATATAGTAAAGTTTAATAATAAGCATGAAAACATATGAAAATAGACGAAAGCGTATAAAAACTGCAAAAAACGGACGAAAACGTATGTAACGGACAAAAAAGTATAAAAACGAATGAAAAGCGTATAAAAATGTATGAAAACGGAAAAAAAACGTCTGAAAACGTATAAAATGGATGAAAATGGAAAAAAACGGACGAAAACGTCTGAAAACAGACGAAAGCGTCTAAAAATGGACGAAAACGTAAAAAACCAGACGAAAGCGTATATAAACCTATGAAAACCGATGAAAGCATAAAGGAACGGACAAAAACGTAAGAAAACAGATGAAAACGTATTAAAACGGACGAAAAATGTATTAAAACAGACGAAAATGTATGAAAACGGACAAAAACGTAAGAAAACGGACGAAAACGTAAGAAAACAAACGAAAACATAGGAAAATGGACGAAAATGTAGGAAAACAGGCGAAAACGTAAGAAAACGGACGCAAACGTATGAAAACGGACAAAAATGTAAGAAAACGTATGAAAAACAGGCGAAAATGTAAGAAAACGGACGCAAACGTATGAAAACGGACAAAAATGTAAGAAAACGTATGAAAACAGACGAAAACGGACAAAAACGTAAGAAAACAGAAGGAAACGAACGAAAACGAACGAAAACGTAAGAAAACAGACAAAAACGTATGAAAACAGACGAAAATGTAAGAAAACAGAAGAAAACGTATGAAAACGGACGAAAACGTAAGAAAACGAATGAAAACGTAAGAAAACGGACGAAAACGCATGTAAACGGACGAAAACGTATGAAAACGGACAAAAACGTAAGAAAACGGACGAAAACGTAAGAAAACAGACGAAAACGTAAGAAAACAGACGAAAACGCAACAAAACGGACGAAAACGTTAGAAAACAGATGAAAACGTAAGAAAAGGACGAAAACATATGAAAACGGACGAAAACGTAAGAAAACAGACGAAAGCGTATAAAAAGCGGAAAAAACGGACAAAAATGTAAGAAAATGTATGAAAACTGACGAAAACGAACAAAAAAAAAACGTGAAATTAAAAAAAATGATTAAAAAAAAGACAAATAATGAGAAAATAAATAAGAAAGATAAAAAGAAAAGAAAAAGACAAGAAAAAAACATGGACTAGACATATTAAATCTTAAATTAATTACCACAATTAGATCAAACTAGATGAAAGGTATGGATTTATCTTTAGTATGCAAGAATTTTTTAGTATGTAAAATAAAGTGCCTCTAATAATGGTTCATATAGTTAGGCCATATATATTATGTTGTAATGGATCATTTTGAGTCATATTGATCTAATAAAAATATGCTGTAATGGGTCATAAGATTTTTATCGAATACGTTATACAATTCCTTTTTTAAAGCGAAGAAAAAACAAAAATAAAATGCGATAGAACTTTTACAACTCGTTATGCTCTAAGGTATAGCAACAGGCAGCAAACTTGAAAAAAGAAAAAGAAAAGCCAGATCACAGCTCAATGGAACAGCCAAAAAGTTTGAGACGAAGAATAGCATATGCCTAAGACTAACCGATCCTAAGCTAGAGGGATCAGAGACCCCTTGCGGCCAAAAAATCAAAAAGCTTGTTTTGAAAATAACTCTTCATAATAACCAGCAAGTCAGTAACCACTAAGGAATGATGGACAATTGTATGTCATATTTAGTTGGTAATGGGTAAATGGGGTATGGATCAGAATCGGTTATACTGGTTAATGTTAGGAAATTTGAACATTTTGGATCGATATTTGTTACGAATGGGTTTTTTTTAATGAGAAGCAATGCTCGTATTGGAAGAAAAACACCCCTAAAAGAGATCGCAGAAGATGTTATTAAGTTAGTTGAATCTGCTTTGGTGTAGTTTTAGGAATATTAGAGTGTTGCAAATACATGAAAAGAGTTACGATGAAAAGGTAAAAAGTTAGCTAATTATTCTTAGACTAAAATACACGGTTGGTCCCTAAACTTGGCAGGAAGCATCGCGATGGGACAAAACTCGGTCTTTTCATCGTCGAGGGTCCCTATTTCAAGTTTCTTACTCGTTCCAGGTCCCTTGACCAATTTTCCGTTAGTCAAGGACTGTTATTTTCCCCATGTGCCTTGCACATGAGGGCAAAATTGTCATTTCATTGTTTTGGTTAATTATTTTGGTGGTAAGGCTAGTACAACCTTAAGGACTAACGATGTATTTAATCAATAAAATTATACCATCACCACCACCACCCTCTTTTTATCTCTTTTTCCTACTTCTCTCTCTAAATTTCTGCTTCTCTTTCTAAAATTAACCATCACCGTAGAATGAAAGAATGAAATTGTATGCAATATTATCAAGTATACAATTTCAAAAAAAAAATTACAACAAAACATGAAAATTGAATATATATTAATACCAAACATATTACAATCATATAAACATACTACTGAATTGGACAATCCCAATCAGAGATACAATCAACATTGTCCGTGGAGCAGGATTATTATCTGAATGAACCACCGACATACCTTGTATCCCTTTTAGAATCTAAATGTCAGCGAGTGTTTTATGAATCCTATTAATTAATCTAAACTGATAGTGTCATATCCTACTTGAATTCCATGTTTCCTCCAGCATTTTCCAACCATGTAAATCCCATCATACTGTACTCCTTGCTAAGGTGCATCAGCAGATCATTTTTTGTTTGTATGACCTGTCCATGTATATAGAGTATTGTCAGGTACAAAGGCTTACTAATTACCATATCATACACGTACATATTGAACTGTATGACCTATTTTTTAAATTCTTAATGATTATTGTGGTTGGGTTCTTTCTGTTTGCACTTTGCAGTCATCTGCAACTTCTCTTGACATTTTACAATAATGTTTATTTTAAAGATCAAGTACAAACATGGGTTCTTTTTATGAACAAGAGCACTTTATCTGAATATTTGGCCACAATACCATCTTTAACAAAAACTATGGAAATTCTTTCGATGGATGGTACTTGTTACCCCTTATTTTAGGAAAGTAAAATATTACTTATGAATCAATTTGATATATTAATAGTGAGACTTACTTCATCAATCTGCGACTGAAGTATGGCAATACGATTTTCTTTTGCCTTGATCTTTGCAGCAATGTCACTAGATACCTGCTGAAGACGAACCTTGCTTTCCAGACTTTCCATTTTCGTTCTCTTTACTTCCTCAATGGAAGAGTTGAGTCCAGGCTTTAATGTTGATTTGTAATCCCCAAGCACCACAATAGGTGTTGAACCTTTTGCATTCAACTCATACTGGAAACCATTTCCTAGTTTCAGCCTAAACATTCAAATAATGAAACCAGAAGTATATTAAGGATGCGATTTCAAGTTCAACCCATGTGCATCAAATTTGACAATGAATGTGACAGATAAACATAGAAAACAAACAACAACCAGACCATGTTTACCTTGAGTCAAGAGAAAGAAAAAGAAAAAGAAAAAAAATCTCACAACAGAGATAGTTCCCAACTTCCCAAGGTATTTAAAAGCGAAAGGTGACATTGGATTATTGAAAACCTTCCTGATTAGCAAGAATTGCTTCTCCCCATTGCAAGGCCAATGAAAGTAACTCAATATCATGGCATATTTGAGAAAAAGTAGGACTAACACTTTATGATGGCATTACAGAAACTGCATATTAGATCATAAAAAGGACTGAGACTTCTGTTGGTGCCACTTTTAAAGCATATCAGATAAGTGATAACGAAAATGAATTAGACTGCAGTAGGTAACTTGATGCTAGGCAGGACTACATTATGTGACTGATAACAAGGTGCTAGCAATTGGCAGTGCTCAATGTGCATGTAATATTATAACAAGGTATAACACTTCGTCCTCGAGGGTGTACTTATTGCTCCGTCATAATCAGAATCACATTATACAAACATCAATAAGCTCATTATTAATACTTTAAAGTGCAATAATCGACATAAGTAAGGTATTTAAGATTTGTGAGCTAAATGTAAAGGTAGCAAAAAGGGCATGTAAAATCAGGTAAGTTTTGGGTGTGGGTTAGGTCGGGTTGACCCAGAGTACTTTTGGCCTAAAGTTCTCTAATCTTTTATAGATAGTGTGTCATACATTATTTCAATATATAATTTCCTTTCTTAATAAAATGATTAAAAATACATTAGACTTTAAACCCCTTACCATTCTGACCTCAACCCATTTGAACCGTTTCTTTTAAACATTTTTTTAACTCTAAACTATTTTACCAGTTAAGAGATACAACGCAGCCCGAATCAACCCATTCAAAAGTAAAAGGGTTGAAATTGCTACTTTCAACTTAAAAACATATAGCATAAGAAAGAACAAGAAATATTCATACTGGTGTGTAATTTGCACGTTCAGAATCTTTGGGTTGTGGAAGTTTGCGAAAGGAGGACTCGAGCAACTGCATGGTGGTTTGCGGATCATAAGAGGTATCCAAGATAGCTAAGCCGCTGAGGCTGTCCCAAATTGCACCAAGGTCAGGAACACTTCTTCGACCAATGACTCCAAGACTAGCAGTTTGAGTGGACTGTGAAGATTGATGAGGAGAGACATCAATATCGTGAGTAACTTGTGCAGGCTCAGTCACTGAGCCAGATACTCCAGCCTAAAAAAATAAAAAAACATAAAGGTACATTAATTATTTGAAATTTTCAAAACACTCGAACAGTTGATTATCTGAATGTTACAACTTCAAAAGGCAAAATACACATCCAACACCATATACCTGGGTAACTGATGTGTTTGACACCTTTGAATCGCCCTCATTGGCAGTATATTTATGAAGCACAGAACTCATAGCAGAATCATCAGTTAGACTTTGATGTTGCTGAGGCACATCAGCTTTCACATGGCCAACATCTATTGTTATTCACAAGGATGATTAAATACATTTGTTTCAAGATAATATTCAAACACAAATATACTTCAGATTTCCAAATTGGTTAATACCAAACACATAAGAGTTTAATCATTAACATACCAGTATCTTTTGAACCAGTTGCCATGAGTGTATGTTGACAAGACTGTGAATGGATTGAACTAGCATGTTGCTGTGTTGATGTGGCGTTGCTAAGACCTGGAGCTGGTCCTCCAACAGATGGAGTGGAACTTCGAGAGTTGAACTGTAATTATAAACAAAGTGATCTTAGGGGCTGTTCTTCTTTAAGTGCGGATTTGGAGTGTTAGCTGTAAACATACATGTTCTTTCTCTTTTTTGTCTCAATATTGTTGAATGACTATTTAACTCCAACAACCAAATTGTGCAGAAATGAAAAAAACCCATATGATTAGATCCTACTTGTTAAATCAAAGTCTCAATACTTTTACTAGACCTATTACAAAAACCCATATGTCCTAAAACAATGAAAGAAGGGTGAACCCAAAATAAAGACTTTGAAACAGTATATGGTTAAAGGCTTGCGACGAACAAATGGATTTTGATGGTTTCCATACAAAATTAACCGAAATAATAGAAAAATACATGTGAGTCTAACTTGACGTGAAGTAGCACCGACCAAGTGAAGACCTGCAACACATCCGTAAGTCTGACCATCGTGGAAGAACACAAACGAGATTAAGGAATAACCATCGTCGACATGAATGGACGAAGGTATCTGAAGGTCGAATGTAAATAGTGGTAACAATTGTTAGGGTTAGGATTAGGGTGAAGGTGAAGGTGAAGGTGAAGGCTGGAGGGGTGATGAAATGAAGATTTGTTTGGGGTTTTTGTATATAAATGGGCAAAATGGTCATTTAACTAGAATAACGGGATTTAACAACATATAACGGGACGTTGACTAACGGAAAATTGGTCAAGGGACCTGGAGCGAGTAAGAAACTTGAAATAGGGACCCCCGACGATGAAAAGGCCGAGTTTTGTCCCATCGCGATGCGTCTTGCCAAGTTTAGGCACCAACCGTGTATTTTAGTCTTATTCTTATGAAACCGCTTTACTTGCTCAAATATTAGTGATCCAGTACAACGAATTATAGATGTGTGCTCTATTATTACATCGAAAGTCTGTCAACCTATCACTATATCATAGGGTGGTAATCACATCGTATTCGGATCGGCCTATCCGAGTTCACGGGTTGACATGTTAGTATAATATTTACCCAAACATGATTCGTTTATTAATCGTGTCAAAAAATTCAACCTTAACACAGGTCAAGCGGTGATAAAGGTCAATGAATTTTTGCTTCAAGTAGTTTAAAAAAAAAAAGATATAATGATTTAAAAAGTAATAAAAACAACGTATAAATAACCATACACAAATTTCAATGATATTCAAATTATAATTTTAATTTATTATGTACTGATATTCAAATTATAATTTTAATTTATTATGTACATAAAAAATATACATAAAATCCAAATTTAACATAAAATCAAAGTTATATATTTTATTTTTTAAGGTCATATACTTGTTCACGGGTAACCTGTTAAATACTTACTTTACCTAAACACGACATATTTATTAAATGGGTTAGACTGGTTGACTTGTTTATTTATCGAAACATGTTTATCTTCAATCCAAACTTGTTTAACTTTGTGTAAAATTCATATATTTATCGTGTCGTGTCGAGAATTGACTTTACCTGTCCGGAACTGACTGGTTGCTTGTTGTGACAGCCAAGCTGTTAGTGTATCATACGTGGGTAGCCCCTTGGTACTTTGGCAGCATGGACCGTGACTGATATTTGTCACTTACCGTTGGTATCCTATGGTACAGTATAGGTTCCGTCCTCTTATAAACTTTTCACATCAGTGACAAATCTGATAGTCGCTAATTGAATTTTTTGATATATCTCGTTGGGTAAAGTAGGGGCTCCATTGTTTGTAACTGAGCTACATCAACTTTTAGCGCTTGGAACTACATCAGAATGGTTTAATATGTCAATAGATGCCATTTCTGATGGTCTTGTACGTCACTAATTGCCTATAAATTTTAGAGAAAATTATTAAAATAAGCCAAAAATTCATGCATGATTTATGATTTGGTCATTTTTTTGTTTTTTTTCTCATTTTGGTCATGCTCGACTGTTTGACTTAATATTTTTTATGACATGTGTCCTTGCAAGTACAACTGCTCGACTGTTCAACTCCATCATTTTTGCCATGCTCGACTCCACTTAAACTCTTATACTTGCAAGGACACATGTCATAAAAATGATGGAGTCGAGCATGACCAAAATGAGAAAGAGGAAAAAAAAAAAAAAAATGACCATGCATGAATTGTTGACCAATTTTAGTAATTTTCTCTAAATTTTATTGGCTAGGGATGTCGATGGTGTTGTACGTCGCTAGGTGTTTATATCTCAATGGATGCCATTACCGACAGACTTGTACATCACATTATAAACATTTGACTAAAATACACGGTTGGTCCCTAAACTTGGCAGGACGCATCGCGATGGGACAAAACTCGGCCTTTTCATCGCCAGAGGTCCAAACCTTGGCCTTTAAATGCCAGATTCGTCCCTTGACCATTAATGTTGTTGTCAACGTTATGTTGGTGAGGGCAAAACCGTCTTTCACTGTAGCGTACTAAATAAAAACCGTTGTACAGTGTTTGTAGCTAGTATATGTGTGTAACACGGTTTGGTCTACACTTATCACCCATCCCTAAACTATCCTTCAAAACCGGTCTTCTTCAAAACGATAATCGTTTCAAGATGGTACGTTGCTGGTGTGGTAAGCAAGCTATTATTCGCACTTCGTGGACCTCTGCCAACCCAGGGAGTCGATTTTTTGGTTGTCCTGTTCAAGTAAGTGCGTCTTAATATTTCTTGTGTAAGTTTGTAACAATGGTGGTTGTTTAATGACTTGTCATAATCATCAATAGGGGTCTTCTTGTCGGTGGATAAGATAGTATGATCCTGAAATCTGTGCTCGATCAAGAATGATCATACCAGGCCTTTTGAGGGGGAGAAATGAGCTTGAGGCAAGATTAGTAGCTGCTCAAGGTGATGTGTGGAAGTGGAAGATTTACCTGGTGCTAAGTTGGATGTTGTTCTTCATTGTTTATGCATTAGGATAACTTTTTAACCTTTTATGTAATGAGGCTAGTTGGTTAATGTTCTGTATCTTGAATTGTAGTAACCTTGTTATGAAGTATTCAGTTTGGTTTGTTTCTGATTTTCAATGCCTTATGGGTATGCAGATTGTTAGCAATTTGTTTAGGGTTGACTTTTAAATGTCAACATTCTTATGAGGTTCTATTTAGATTTGGTTACTTTTGATGCAAATTATTCACACATCAAGCTTAGTCAATCTAAAAAAATACACAATAATGACATGGTTCCATAGTTAATGCAAATGGATATAATTCCAACTGCATAAAATTGCATACTTTTCAAAGCATGAGAACTACAGTTAGACACACACACACATATGTTTTTAGAGTACATAACTTGTCCACAGGAAATAACCTAGATGAAACATCGTCTAGATAATTAGCATAACAGATTTGACCTATGGTGAGGCCATCATTCTTTCCAGCGCAGCCTGCTGCCTAGTCATTCTTCGTGTAGCAGGCTGGGTTGAAGCAGAAACTGCTTGAACATCAGTTGACTGCATCTGAGAATCAGACTGGGATTGATCATGTTGTTGGGATTGACACTGGGCTTGCTCATGCATGCTAGGATCGGCAATTGCTTCATCTTGATGTTGCTGGGATTGTGACAGGGATGCATCATGTATGATGGGATCTTCAGTTGATGGCTCTTGATTTTCAGATTGAACACCACTTCGTTGAACTGCACTAACTTGGCTTTCAACAACACATGTACCTTCAGCTTCTTTATCTGCTGCTACCTTTTTACCTTTAGGATGTTTCTTTTTTCTTGCAGCTTTAGTAGGCACCTGTTTGACATTTCCCTTATTGGCAGTTTCACTACTTGCAGCTCCAGGATACCCTAGGCATGTTACCTTGTTGTGTCCAACAATGCCACAAATACTACACTTAACACTCTTCCAAGCCCTTGACAGCTTACCATCCTTCACAATCTCTTCAGTTTTAGGAGCTATCCTAACTTTTTATCTACCTCTTGTGGTAGGCGGGTTTGTTTCGGATTTCGGTGGAACAATTGTTGTTGGCATAGTTGATTTTTCCCAATGTACACTGCTAGTTATAGGCTGGACATGGTGTTTGTAGGTAGCCTCCCAAGTGAGAAGATAGTAACAAGGATGAGCCCATGTTTCTACAGCTCCTACTTGTTGGCCATTTAAAGCCATATTCCAATTGGTAGCAACAACATGTTTACATGGTAAACCTGTTATCTCCCACCTTCCGCAAGTACAAGACTTGTGTACAACATTAACTACACATTGGTCACCCCATGGTCCACTAACCTGAAACTTAGATCCCCCATTCCATAAAACATTATACTTAACAGCCTCTTTCTTAATAGCCTCTAGCATGTGTTGTGCAGTTGGTGTTAGTGGCCCATCACTCTTCTCAATCACCATAAGAACATGCATTATCCTCTTCATACAGTATTCCCTGATGTATTCTAAGGCTGTAATAATTGGTTTGCTTAACCCCTCACTTATTTTCTCATGAAACACTTGACACATGTTATTAAGTAACAGATCAGAACTAGCTCTCCCTAAAGATGACAAGTAATAAACATGTATTAATTATAATTTTTTATACTGCATTTACGAATACAAAGTAAGCGAAATAGATAGATCACTTACATGAAAAATGTGACCTTGACCAATGGATCGGTGGTATCTTACTTAACCAATCATGGGCTGGTTGATTAAGTTTCTTGAGATCAGCCATAGCTTTCAGAAACTGTACAACAGTTGAGGCTGTTGCACATTTCCACAGATGGTCTTTGTGGGCCCTACCTTTCCATTGCAGTTTCATTTTCTCATGAATGCTTCTAATACAAAATCTGTGTTCTGCACTTTGAAAAACTTCTGCTAAAGCTCTACTTATATCCTGCACAAAATCAAATATGTTTACTGTCTGTTTCAAAACAGTGAGACTTAAATTCATGAACAGAGTAAGAGAGTACCTTATTCATGTCAGTAATAAAAGTGATGCTTGAAATTGGCCCACGTGCTATATCATCGGATAAACAATGAAGAAACCAAGTCCATGATCCTATGTTATCTGAATCAACAAAAGCATAAGCGAAAGGGTATATACCATTGTTGCTATCAATTCCCACAGCTGTCATCAGTTGACCATTGAAAGGATCGCGAATTGGAAAAGCAGCCAGCCCCAACAACGATCTCCCACAATCTTTAAATCCTTGCTTCAGTGCACCTAAACAAACATACAGTCTCTTGAATTCTCTGGTTGGAAGAGACTCATTTGGAGGTCGTTCCACATTCATCACCACTGTTGTATTAGGGTTTGTCTTCTGCAACTCTTGAACATAATCTCTCAACATGGTAAATTGTAGCTTGAATTTACCCCTGATGGCTGTTATTGCTAGGTTTTTGGCCCTTAAAACCTTCTGCAGGGACACTTGAAGGTCGTATTGGTTGGTAAGCTGATTATGCATAGACCTGACAGGAAGCTGTGGATTTGTTTCAACTTGTGCTGTAATTTTCTGTGAGATATAGCGAAGGTCAAAAGCTTTGACTTCCCTCGATTGCAAACAAGTGTGTTGCTCATTATATGTTCTGACTGACCAAATACCTGTCTCACCATTCCTGCCGACAAACAATAGCCATGGGCAGAGTATTTGTGAAGGGTCCTTTTTGCCAGAAAGCAATGCATTTATACCCCTTCTGCTTAATGGACTTCTAGATGGGCCTATATCCAGTCCAGGACCTTCAGTTGGGCCTGAAAGTGGAACACAACCCCTACACCTGACCCTTATTCTTGTTTTGTCATTCTTCACAAAAAACAACTCCCTCCTAATTTCTATTGAATGCGATTGGCTCCCAAACGGTCAGGTTTTATCACACAAATCAACCACTTGTGAATGGTCAACCGTAATAAAAGCCAGACAGCTTGAGACCAAAGCAATTAAGTCCAGGAGAGTTTAGTGTTTCCCCGGGTCGTTAAGTCCCAACGAGGTGTGTAAACTGTAATACAACGAATCTGTGATCGGGTGATATTGAACAGGAAAAGGTTATGATTGATTTTACACTAAGGAAATTAAATCTAATAAAGACTTTGAAGTCATTTTAATTCTATTTTTAAAATCGATTAACGTTTAAAACCTAAAAACGTAAAACTTAAACTAAAACAAACGTAAACGTGTAAAATAAAAATGTGAAATCAGAAAACTAAAAGACTCATGAAAATGAAAATTACTTTTTAACAATTCTAATAATAAAAGAAAATTTTAAGAAAAATAAAATTATTTTTAAAACTATTTATCTAATTATTATTAATTAAAAACTATTTTTAACTATTTAATAATACCCTAAAATATAAGAAAATATGAAATAAAGCTAGAAAAGTGAAATTATGACTTAGAAAAATATAAAATATTATAAAAGTTATTTTAAAACTGAAAATATATTTTTTAGACTTTTTAAATAATTATTATTAATTAAAAAACTAATTTAAACTAATTAAAATTAAGAAAAATAACAAATGAACAGTAAAAAATTATGAGACTTTACAGGAAAATCTAAAATATTATTCTAAGCCTAGGAAAAATATAAAAAGTTAGATAAGCCCACTAATAAGCTGAATTGGGCAAATAAGCAGTTTGAATAAGCACTTGTAATAAGCTAAAAGCTAACTATAAGCTACCATAAGCTACTAAAGCCTAAATCTAACCTAAAATGAGCTAATTCAACTGATGGGAACCTAAAAAGCACAAGCTACAGAAAAAAAACTCGAGACCAGATTTCAAGTCTCAACACGCCAAACGGCCCTTATAGCCCTACTTTAAGCACTAATTAAGCTAGCTAGAAAAATTCCTAAAAATAAACTAAAATGGCCATGATGTTCACAACCAACCAAAGATCTTGTATCCCAAATTTGAGCTCAAATGGACTTATAATGAATCCGTGAAAATTCCACAAAGTTTGGCAAAAATCACTTTTTCACTTTTTTTTTTTATATATTTTTCTCTTTTGGAAACTAAAATAAGAACTAAGATAAGCTTTTTAATAAAATAATAACACTTGGGAATCTGATAATAAGTTGTATAACAGCTTAATGAGGCACCAGATTCAAACTAAAGGTGTGTTTGGTTTTTGGACAGAAAAGAATGCTAAAAACTACAATAAGCTTTAAAAAGCTAACTACTAATAACATCCTAATCTAATTAACTTAAAGGCACCTAAGGGAAACTAAATTAAGCAATGATAATAAACCTAATAAGCTCAAATAGAACACCATTTGCTGTTGCACATTACAGTTTGAACATGCCACAGGGGTGCTTTTAAGGCCAAATTTTAATAAAGTGGGGATTAACCAACGGGCTTTTGGGGAAATGAAGTAAACCTGGGGGGCAAGCTTTCGCCCCCGCAAAACACCAAGTTAAAACTTTTTAACAAGCTTAAAAACAAGGTGCTAAGGGGCCTGTTGCTGCTGCTGTAACTCTAAAAAAAAAACAGGACATATGGGCTTCTTTAAGCTAAAGAAAAGCTATCCTAGACTAATCCCTATGCCCCTAACATTACCTAAATCTAAAAGCTAACTACCCTAAGTATTCAAATCAGCATATCTCACAAATAAATGAGCTTATGGGAGCTTCTAATTGGGGGCTGCAGAGAAGACACATAGGGACTGCAAGGTTACTGTGACAGAAAAAAGAAGAGCAAAAAAAACATATTTGTGGCAAAAATAAGCTACTAATTCTACACTAACAACTAAAACAAGCTTAAAAAAACTCATATATTAAAGATCCTAAAACAAATAAACTTCCTAAACAAACTAACAAATCCTACTGATAAGCTAAAAAAAAAAGAAAAAAAAAAAAAAAAAAAAAAAAAAAAAAAAGACTGACCTGTGCTGCTGGATTGAAACAGAACAGTGCCAAGGGGCACTTTTTGAGCTTATTATGGATAAGCTAGGGAGTGAATCAGATCCTGAGCTTCTGGGTAGTTGAAGTCCACCAACCCAACTTAATTTTGCCCCACTTTACCCAGCTTACCCAAGGAGCTTTTACACGCTAAATAAGAGCTGTATTGAGAGAGCAGGACAGAAATATGGAAGCTAAACAACACTTATTTTTATCAACTAAAAGTTAAAAGAAGCATCATACTCATGGTCTTATCACTAAACTAAAACTGATTGAACACCCAGAATGGGTCAAACCTGGAGACGTGATCATAAAGTAAGCTATACCAAGCACTGCCTCAATGGCAGAAACACATGAACCAGTAAAAGAAAAAAAATATTATGAGATTCAACCAAACTTACTTCACCAACTGTAAATTATCTTAAAACTGAATTAAAACAACTTAAGAACACACTCTAACATGAACCAAATCTTCAAAACATGAACAAAAAGTTAAACATACTCAAGAACACAATGGCAGATTTCACAAATAAGAACAGAAAATTAAAGCTAACTGGAATTAAAACAGAATTAAAATTGCATCGAATTTTTGAAATTACAAAAAAAGTAAATGACAATGAAATAAAAGTGGACTAGAACCTTGAAAAACTAAGACTGCCTTATACTTTGGCATACAAGAGACTATTTATACTACAAAGATGGGTCGTCTCTCTTGCTTGTGTGCTTCCTTTTGTCAGGCAAAACAGCCAAGACCAGCATTTTGTGCTTTCTTTTGACTCTCTTTTGCATCTTCCAAGATGAAAGTGATGGGGAAGACTGACAGTGAGAGGGAACAAGGAGTGGGTTGAGTGTTTGGTGAGTTTTTGCAGGCAAGTGGTTGAATGAGATGGTGGTATTGGAGGGAAGGAGGGAAAATTGGCGCCATAAGCTTTTGGGTTTTTTATTTTTTTGTTTGGTTTCTGGGATTAAAGAAGGAGGAGGAAAAAGGGTAAAAAGGTTTATTAAAAAGAAGTGTAAAAGGGTTTTGTTTGGTTTGTAATGGGCTTGGTTTGGTTTGTAGCTATTAACACAAGGACCATTCTTGCAATTCCACCAAAAAACAAGGGACCGAAACTGTAATTATCCAATATTCATCATAGGGACCAATTATGACAAGTTTGATTTTCCCAAGGACAAAAAATAATAGTTTTCAAATTAAAAATGTCCCGGGGTAATTTCTGTCAATCTTTGAAATTTCAGGGGCTAAAGTTGCCATTTTACAAAACTGAGCTTTATAAGGCTAATTTTGACAACTTAAAAATTCCTGAGGGCCTTTTATGAAAAATTACATGTTTTGAATATCCAGGGACTAGATTTTGACAATTATTGCATAAAATACAGTCTAAATATTTTTTGTTTTTTTGAGACTTTTTAAAGTGTTTTTGACTGTTTTTGCAGTGCAGAAGGAACAAAAATGATGAGTATTTACACACTCATCAGCTCTCTTACTAGGTTTTTTACTTCCCCTGCAGTACCAAACTCCTGACCAGCATAGAAAAAAGTGGTATAGACGCCATTAGCAAAGTCTGCGTGTTGGAAACTAACATGGTCACTGCAAAATACATCATCAACCATCACAGGTAAATCATTTACCAACTGCCTGTCATCACTTATATTACTGGTTGTTCCTTCTTCACCTAAATCATTACTCTGACCTACTTGTACCATACCAAGTTGTGCATCATTCTCTTGACAAGTGTTCTCTTCATTTGGTTCAACTGCATTGCCTAAGTCACTAGTGTCACTCGCTTGTAACAGAGTAACATCAACAACAGGATCCTCTTCCATGTTATCCTGAGTCAATTGAAACAGAGTTACATCCACATCAGGCTCCTCAAACCTGTTATTGACATCAACTAGTGCTCTTCCTGGTTTGTCTAAATGCTTCTCCTGAGTCAATTGAAACAGATTAACCTTAAAATTTTCAAGCTCCTCAAAGCTGTTATTGACATCAACTAGTGCTGTTCCAACTTTCTCTAAGTGCTTCCCCTGACTCACTCGAAACAGATTAACCTCAACATTATCAGGCTCCTTTATAACATTGTCCTCATCAATAACTACTAAAGCACGATCACTGTTATGAACAGGTTGGATAGCAAATGAGCAGTCTAAGGTGGAAAAGAGTGGCTCAATATTTGGCAAATTGCTAGATTCACCAATATCATTGACGTCCACAGGAAATTGTGTAAGTTGGATAAACGGATCTAGGGCAGGTTCATTATCTATATCATCTAACACCAACCGTCTACAACAGGATTGAATAGCCGCAGTAGCAACTTTTCTCCTATCTTCATCCATCTCCCAAAACACAGTCTTAATTGATTGTGGGGACATTTCAGAAAGCTCTAATCTAGTCTTCCCTATTTCAACATAGACGTCTATCAGCTTATGTTGTATGACAACATCTTTCAACAAGTCTACATTAGCAGCCTCACGCAAAGAAAACAAACCGTCGTCTAATGTACAACCAGGCTTAAGAAAGTAGAAATAATTGGTTTGTCCAGACTAATAACCGATTTGGGTCATGAGAGCATCCATTTCATCAACAGATACCTCTTTTATTTCCACAAGATCAACAAGGCATTTCTTGCCTCCTTGATATATCCTACCTGGAAAGTATTTGAATGTACATTCATAATGGAACATCATGCTAAACCAATGTTTTAAAAACCGGGTTTTTAATCGACCCGGTCGAGTCACCGGGCACCGGTTCGACCGCCGGGTCAACCCGGTTTTCCATTTTTTATTATTTTATTTTTTCCGACCGGGTCAACCGGTTGATCACCGGGTCAACCGGTTCGACCGCCGGGTTTAACCGGGTCAACCCGGTTTTTATTAAAAAATTTTGAAAAAAACCAAACCCGGCCGGGTTTCATGACCCGGGTCACTCAAAACCCGGCGAGTCTAACCGGTTGACCCGGTTTTAGAAACCCGGGTTTTTTTACCCGTTTTAGTGGCCGGGTACCGGTCCGACCGGTTGAACCGGCCGGGTTGACACGGGTTTGAAAACATTGTGCTAAACGATCCAGGTTCACCCGCTGTATAAAAAATGTACAAAAACATTGTTAAGCTAAAGTTACCTAAAAGGGGAATAACTTAATCAGTCGTACTAACATATGATTGTAATAGGCTCTAACAAAAAAAAAGACTTACAATATCTCCTGATTGCATCTCTTTCCTCCATTTCACGATCATCATATAAAGGATATTCCTTTACTCGCCACAGAGTAAATCCAAGATGGTTGTTTGTTATTTTCTTACTCAGATTATTTGATTTGATGATAGACATTGCATTAGGGTTTTCTGGGTAGGCTTCCAAAACAAGTTTGGGGATGAGCAATGAGTACACAGTTTTGTTATATTGTACATAATGGCGGGAAATTGGACTAGACAGTTGCTACAGTAAATAAAACAAAATGACTATTGTACCCTCAACAGTAACATGATTACGGGTTTTTGTGGCGTATAACGGAACGTTGACAACGCCGTTATTGGTCAAGGGACGAATCTGGCATTTAAAGGCCAAGGTTTGGACCTCTGGCGATGAAAAAGCCGAGTTTTGTCCCATCACGATGCGTCCTGCCAAGTTTAGGGACCAACGGTGTATTTTTGTCTAAACATTATTCCCTTTGTCTAAATAACTGCTTTCATGTTTCACGTATTAGTGACTGGGTGCCCACGAATTGAAGATGGATGTTAGTTGAATGATTTTTTGGTAATCAGTCCCAAAGTATAGTAAGTATTCCTTCAATAACATGGACTGTCTGCAGTATATTACTATTTCACATAGCCTGCCTCTCCCATGACCTTGACCAACCAATCCGGATCTGTCCTCGCAAGTCTATGTCACCAAACAATTACCAATCTGTGGCTAAATTATGGGTTCCAACTCTTTTAAAGAGCTTTAACATCTACTAGAGATGAAACTGCACGTCACGAGTTGATTGTTTCTATTGTCCTTTGCTAAATGCCTAAATCGATAATTCTCAAGTAATTTTATTTCACTGTTAGACTTCCATCAAAGCATTTATTGGACACTGTAACACATCCATCAATAATGTTTGCCGGAATTAGTTAAGGCAAGTGTTTATACTTCAACTGGTTTGATCTGCAATTCAACCATTAGTGACGAACCGTTTTAATACTGTGCGATACACAAGGGACGCCAATCTCCCATTTATGCATTACATAGAGCCGGATGCCGTGGATGTAGGTTGGTTAAAAGCTCGAATAAAATGATTCTTAGTTAAAAAAACTGTAAAAATTTTTGAATAACTGAAAGGTAGATCATAAATCAGCAAAACCTGGTCAATATTAACTCAAATAGGAACATCAAAAGTATATTTTACATTCTACAAAGTTGAAAGCCAAGAAGATAACTGATTGGCCATATATACAAAAGAAATGAATACTACACACGAACCAATACTGTCAAAACAGCTAAAAATCCTAGCCTATTGCACTGAAGTAGCTTTAAGGAACCTAAACTCACAAGGCACAATTTCAACACAAAGTGCACCACTAATCGACTATACACAATCTCTCGAACCAAACTCGAAATGCAAATAGTAACTGAACGTAACAGTGCTTAATAAGCCAAGTTACAGTTAAATACCAGCTGAAAGTTTTAACAAACCATGATTTACTTACAAATGAGGTTTTTAATCGATATACAAAGTAACAAAGATCTGCCATTAAAGATTAATCACAAGCTACTAGCACTCAATCTGGGCAAGAACCAGGTCAACAAACAAACCCATTATTGGCTAAACATCTTAAAAACACCTCGAAACGATACCCTTTTAACTTGTCTATTGTCTCATCAACTCCAAAACATAGTTTAAATATAGTCAAATCATTGAAAAGCTCAATACCTACATTTCAAAACATCGTGTAACATAAATCATAAATGTATAAACAATTATATTAACTAAATTTAACCAACAATTTCGCTGATTCCAATTCTCTAACATTAGGATTCCTAATCATCTGCAACACAATCCCACCACCATTTCTTCTATTGACCAATAATTCCCCCGTTGACTTTGACCTCCTCATTATCCCACACAATCCTTGCACTTCTTTCTTTTCATCTAACGGTCCACATTCGACATCGCTAAAACCCCCAATCGACTTAGATCTCGCAACGTGTCCGCCAACTTTTTCGCCGTCACCATTAGATCCATCACTTGATTCCACGCGCGGCACATTAGTTAATTTTCTGTACTCATTCACCGGTTGGCGTGTGACCCTTTTCACGCGCCAACCAGTTTTAGTAACTTTAATTAAACTTTCCACAACCTCGGCCATCCCTGGCCGTTTCTCGGCCGTAGGCTTCACACACATCGCCGCCAAAACTGCCAGCTGTCTCACAACAGCTTCACTTCCCCGCGATATATTGATATTCCGATCGAAAACCTCGTGATACTCACCAGATCTAATCAACGGCACAGCCCAATCAACAACCGAAGGCGGACTAAATCTCAAATCAATCGCATGTCTACCCGAAAAAATCTCCAACATCAATATCCCAAAACTAAACACATCACTTTTAACAGTTAAATCAGACGGCGCAAGATAGCACGGATCAAGATAACCCAACGTACCAGCAGGTGGAGTACAGCGCATTTTAGCATCATTTTCCACGTGTCCTCTTAACGCTAAACCGAAATCACCTAACCTTGCTCTCCATTTATGATCAAATAAAATATTTGATGATTTTATATCTCTGTGAATAACTGGAGGTGATGACACATGTAATTGATTAACCGCTTTCGCGACCTGAAGCGCGATTTTAATTCGTTTCGCTAAACCGGGTGGTTTAGCGAAACTATTATTGCTTTTATGTAATAAGTCGTATAAAGAGCCGTTAGGCATGTATTCCACAACTATTAATTTGCGTCCGATTGGATCGGACGCAAATCCTAATAAGTTGACAAATCTCGGGCTCCTAACCCGAGACAATATTTCTATTTCGTTATCAGCCGGTGAAACAGCTGATAACGAAGTAGTTTTTTTAACGGCTGCGATTAAGTATCCGTCATCGAGATTTGCTTTATATACGGACCCATGGCTACCTTTGCCTAGGAAATTTGTGTGTGCGAATTTATTTGTTGATGATTCGAGATCGGTGTAACTGAAGTCTCGTATTTTGTAATGTTTGTGTTGTGGGTTGGTTTTCGGGTTTTTTTTCGATAAGCTGTAGGTGTCGCATGTCGAAATAGCGGATTCGGCATTACATGAAATGTAACCCATTGATTGATGTTACTTGAATATTTCAACAATGTGAATGAAATAATGAAATTTATTCATAAGTTTGTTATGGAATAAATGAAAGAATGGAGAGGTTAAAGAGAGAGGTGAGTGGTTGAGGCTGTAAAGTCATGGTGGTAGAAGAAAATATTGTTGGAAAATGTCAATGTGTGTAAAGGT
This sequence comes from Chrysanthemum seticuspe, assembly GCA_019973895.1. Classification (NCBI taxonomy): domain Eukaryota; kingdom Viridiplantae; phylum Streptophyta; class Magnoliopsida; order Asterales; family Asteraceae; genus Chrysanthemum; species Chrysanthemum seticuspe. The sequence continues at coordinate 149,015,844 of BPTQ01000009.1, read as the reverse complement.
TTTGAAAGAAAAGGAGGGAAAGAATATTTTGGGAGAATATATGATTTGTTTTTAAAGTTAGGAAAATATTGTGATTTGTGAATAGCGAAAACAATATCTTTTCTCTTTTGATTTTTTGTTTCTTCTTGAAAGAAGCAAAACAAGATTAAATGATTTTGCTTAGTCACTTCACTTAATTACTTATTCATAGATTAGAATGTTAATGGTATAAATTTGGTTTGTACACAATATTTTAGGATATTCTAAACATTAGTGGTTACATCCTATTTGTAATAATAAAAAAAATAATAACGTTTGTATTAAGCAACTTATACTATTTGAGCATTTTTTTTTTAAATGGAATTTTAATTGATTTTTTATTATCTCACAATGGAGATAGCTTTGCTCAATGATATTCCTTAAAGATAGCTTTGTACAATAATATTCCTTAAGTTATACTTGTAAAAATTATTTTGGTATATTTACATTTCTTGCAGTAACTAGACCAATGTATACCATGTTAAGAAGTACGTCTAGAACAACAAAGGATGGCCCGACTCTAAGCTCTAAATCGTCCCGACAAATTAAATTTAAGCAAATGAGAATTGTAACTTTTGTTAAAGATAAAGTAGGAAGTTGATAATAAACAAATAAAAGAACGAGTGTGCATATTAACGCAGATACACATGCATGCTTATGATTGTGTTTTCTTCTCTTTTTGCATAATCCACTTACCTTTTGACCGCATGCCAAATCTATTTGGTGGTTTCTTCAACTTAAAAGATTTTAAAATAAATGTTTAGGTTAAGTTTAGGCTGAGAAAAATTTCTTTTATTTTCTATCTCTAATTTTGTAAAATGAAAATAAAATTTGTTTTTTCAAAGCAATTAAAAATATAAAAAACGCGTTTAGTTAATATTTGTATTTTGAAAAAAGAAGGGATAAATTTGGGTTTTAAAAGAAAACAAGAGAACGACAAAAATTGTTTTGTAGTTTTTTTTGTTAAGATAAGAAATAACGGTTTTTTGTTTTGTAGAGATATTTTTAGAGATAAAGAATTTTAACGCGATTTTTGTTTTATTTATTTTGTACAAAATATTTTGTAAAAAACATGAATATTTTCCAATAACTAAATGCAACCATATTGTTTGTTTGTTTATTTTGAGACACATACACGGTTATTTACCCAGTTAGAGATTTAGAGTTCTTACAAAAGCTTGAAAATATGCACATATATAATAAAAGCTTAACTAGTTACGTGTTTCGCAGTTAGAACATTAACTACTATACATGAAACCTTTTTTTATGTATTCGAGATTGCTTGTACCTCAATTTCAACATTAATATCTAATGTTTTAAAATTCGGGTCAACTTGGCCGGTTGAACCGGATGGGAGACTGGGCCGGATGTGATCGATTTTTTGCTTGTTTAAGAACCGACTTGAATCGTTGGTTTTCGGTTGTTTGATTAACCCGTTCGGGTCATGCTTTCGTTTCAAAATAAAGTATGACAACAAGCTTTTTTTTTTTTCTTTAAATTTGCATGCTTTCAATGAAGAACTGGAAAAATCAGGATATGTAGATTACCACATTCAAACTTAAATTGATGCCTCTAGTTGTAATACATTAAATAGTTAGACTAAAAGTATGTTGAATACAATTAATAATGTAAAGGGTTCTTCATAAGAACATTAATCGTGATGCACAAAAAGAATACTAAGGGCGTGTTTGCTTTTTTAAAAAAATGTCTGACTCGCTCTGACATCTTACCGGTCAGACGCGGTCAGACGTTTTTGTTGTTTGTTTTTTCATAGCTAGTCAGACGTGGTAAGATCTTATAAGTCTGACTCGGTAAGAGGTGGTGAACACATCTTACCGCCTCTTATCAAAACCCTTTCATCAATATCAACAGATCCTTTCTTCAAAACCCTTTCATCAACCCATTCATCTTCAAAACCATCACCCGCCGCCGGCCACCTCCAACCTCGGCCGGCCACCTCTCACCGCCGCCTTCTTCTCCACCTCTACGCCGCCTTCTTCTCCACCTATAGCCGCCATCTTCACCACCTCTAAGGTATGCTCTTTTTTTCCTCTTTACCTGCTTTACATGATTTTATTGTTGGTTTTAACTGATTTTATTGATGGGTTGGTTATAAACTGATATGGGTTTGTGTTTTACATTTATGTATGGATCATATATGGGCAGATTCATGTATTATGGCTGAAAAATGGTCTCTTTGCTTGTTGAGTTTGTGGGTTTTTTCGTGTATGTTTATGGTTGAAAAATGGTCTCTTTGCTTGCTGAATTTGTGGGTTTGTTTGTGTATGTTTATGGCTGAAAAATAGTCTCTTTGCTTGAGGAATTTATGGGTTTTTTTGTGTATGTCTATGGCTAAAAAACGGTCTCTTTGCTTGTTGAGTTTGTAGGTTTTTTCGTGTATGTTTATGGCTAAAAAAGGACTATTTGCTTGCTGAATTTGTGGGTTTGTTCGTGTATGTTTATGGCTGAAAAACGGTCTCTTTGCTTGAGGAATTTATGGGTTTTTTCGTGTATGTCTATGGCTAAAAAACGGTCTATATGCTTCCGGAATTTATGGGTTTGTTCATGTATGTCGATGGTTGAAAAAGGACTCTTTGCTTGCTGAATTTGTGGGTTTGTTCGTGTATGTTTATGGCTGAAAAACGGTCTCTTTTCTTGAGGAATTTATGGGCTTTTTCGTGTATGTCTATGGGTTCTAATTGGACTTTAGAAGGCTTGATTCTATAAAACAATTCTTATAGTCTTGATTTTTGTATATAGCACATGTAAACTAATTTTTGTATGTATTATGCTTCTACGCCAATTCTTATAGAGTCTTGATTATTTAATGCTTCTAGTTGTTTTAAATGTGTATTTATATGTTCGCATTGTTTTTTTTTATAGGAATGGGTGACACCATTATACTAAATTTTACTCCCGATCAATACAAGTTTTTTTTGGACTCATGTATCGAGGAAGTGAATAGGGTAGATGCTAAGGGTAATAGCCTACATATTGAGTCGTGGGCGATAGTCGGAAAAAAAATGAAGGAAACATTTGGCCTAACGACCACCCAAAAACAATTAAAAAATAAGTTTGATTACTACAAATCAAAACATCAGGTTCATGCTTATTTAAGAGGAAAAACAGGAAATATTTTCAATGCAGACACAAATACATTCAACCTAACAGATGAAGAGAGGAGAGCTTTAAACAAGGTGGGTTCACGAATACTTTGAACGTAATTTTTACATACATATAATATAATAATGACAAGGTTAATAATTTATACTTTCTTTGTGAATTTTGTTTAGAAATTTCCAAAAGCGAGTAGTTTGAAAAAGAGCCCATTGCAACATTATGATTTATGTGATTACCTATTTGGAAAGTGTGCCGCATCCGGTTCTATTCATCGACCCGTTGCTGAACGAAGACCCTCTTCTCAAAATTCTCGTGTCAAATTAGTTGAAGTTGAGGATGGTTCTGTTCATCGACCCGTTGTTGAAGGAAGGTCTTCCTCTCAAAATTCTGGTGTCAAAGTTGTTGAAGTTGAGGAGGATGTGAATAGTTTGAATGAAGATGGTGGTTCTTTTGCAGCTAGCGAGCATAGAAACTTTGATGCGGGTTATGACTCTGGTTTTGAAGGTGGTTCTTCTAAAGAACCAAATGTTGCACGAGGCAGGAAAAAGAAAAGGAGTAAAAAGGATTCGGAGTTGTATGAATTGGAAGAAAATATGAAGAATGCCATTTCCAAAATTGCTGTTCAAGAAAACCTAGGTCCTACTATGAAGGAGTGTCATGAGAAGTTGAAGAAGTTAAGGTTGGAATCTGAAGATCCAATTTATTTGGCGGCACTTGGGGTATTTTGTCAGTCAAAGAGCCACAGGGAGGCATGGATGCTATTACCGTCAGAACCAAATGTCTTAAAGAAATGGATTCATATGATGGCACGTCAAATTGGTATTTTGAAGTAGTATTGTTGAACTATTAGGAGTTTGTCGTATTTGGTGTTTTTTATCTTGAACTATTAGGATTTTGTCGTATTTGGTACTTTGTTATGTTGAACTATTAGGAGTTTATTGTATTTGGTACTATTTTGAACTATTTGGTGTTAGTTTTATTTGGTACTTTACGATGTTAAACTGTTTGATTTATTGTTATTTGGTTTTGATGTTAATTTATTTGGTGTTTGTTTTTATTTGGTAATAATCCTAAATCCATTTGGTATGTATTGTTTGTATATGTTAAATGGATGTTGCCCAAAAACTTGCGTTCATCTATATTGTTTACTTTTATTTTAAGTATTTTCGGCGAAGTGTAAGGAAACGTAAGCGGGATAATACTTCTATAATGTCCGGGCATCAATATACTCAGGAGCTTTTGCAAGGAAATAATTTACAATGTACGGAGTTGATACGGATGTCTCGTGACTCGTTTGTTCGACTATCTAACCATTTTAAAGAAAAAAATTGGTTAAAAGATAGCAAACATATATCGGTTGAGGAGAAGATGTTTATTTTCCATTCTTCCTTATGGTAATTGGTCACAATGAACGATTTTCTGTTATGAAGCGTAGGTTTCAACACTCGAAGGAAACGATTCATAAGTGCTTTCATGAAGTATTAGCTCAAATGTTGGTATTTGCCGAAGAAGTTATAAGACCGATAACATTTAATCCAAATCCAAACATTCCAGGAAACAATAGAAGGGAGCGTCGAATGTTTAAGGTAACTGTCAAATTTATAACTAGTGTGTCTCTTGGTTTGATTGTATTTTAACAATTTGTTGTTCTAAATTAGGGAGCCGTTGGTGCACATGATGGAACCCTCATACATGCTGTTGTTCCATCTCATAAACAGAATGTATATAGAGCAAGAGGAAGAGGTGATTGTTATCAAAATGTTTTGGCAATTTGTGATTTCAACATGATCTTTACCTACATAGTCGCTGGATGGGAAGGCACGGCACACGATGCGAGAATACTAAATGAAGCTTTAGTAGATCCAGTTTTTGAGTTTCCGATTCCCCCTGCAGGTATTTAAGTTTGGAATTGTAATATATATGAAAACTTAGATATCAAAATATCCAAAAATTAATGTGTTTGTTTTTTTACAGATAAATATTATTTATGTGATGTTGCCTATAAGCACATGCGTGGGTTTATGGCTCCATACCGCAATGTCCGGTATTGGTTAGGAGACTTTCGTCGGAAACGTGCAATGAGCAGTAAAGAAAAATTCAATCACGCTCATGCAAAACTTCGGAACGTAATTGAGCGGGCATTTGGAGTCTTAAAAGCGCGTTTTCCAAATCTTGAAGAGTATGCCCAAATTTCCTTTGGTAACACAAAGAGATATTGCTATTGCATGTTTTGCTATTCATAATTTTATTCGAAAAGAAGGTCTAAATGATGATTTGTTCTCTCAATACGATCAAAGTGACGTACATGATAACGAAAATGTACATGATGATAATGACGGTGATGTTGAAGTTGTTCAACCAATTGGGAGTGACGCGGATCAACAATACATGATTAACTTACGAGATCAAATCGCGGCACAACTTATGCAAAGCTAGGTTTTAAATTATTTGTTATTGGTTAAGTTACTTAATTGTTGTTTCATTGCGTTAAGCTTATGTTTTATTTTAAGACGATTTATGTAATAGTTTTTATTATGGGTCTGTTTGGCAAGCACATTTTTAGAGCTTTTTAAGAGCTATTAGCTTTTAATTCTAACAAACAGCTCATTCAAATTTAATAGCTCGGTTTGGATATGCATGCTACAAGCTTTTAAGTCGAACAAACAGCTCCAAAGTTAACAGCTATTATAATGAGCGTTCTAAATATTCAAGAGCTGTTAAAAATTAAAATTACCCATATACCCACTAACCTTATATAAAAATAACCACGTACAATCCATCTTCCCCACAACCCTAATCGGCTCCTTTCAGAATCTGCTAAACAAACATTCACGTACGTCTTCAAAAAGAGTAGATCACCCAGGTACGTCCTTGTTTTTGCCATACTCTATTATGCATTAGTTTTGTTTCTTTGATCTTTACAGAAAAAAGTTAGATTTTATATATACAGGTAAAGGAGATGCTTATAGGATACTATTGGGTGCTATAATCTACTGTGTGCTAGGCATGTTATAGGATAGTACTGTGTTTTGAAAGTGGTTATAACCTACTGTGTAGACGCATGTTATTAAATTGAAAGTGGTTTTATACCTATTGTGCTCTAGGCATGTTTTTGCAAGAACCTTTGTACGAATATATTACTAACTACAGTAGTAATTAAAGGTGATCTTGAAGCCATGAACATATATTACTAACTACAGCATTAGCTTTTGCTTGCTATCGATGCGCACATTAGAGGTGATCTTGAAGCCATGAACATATCTTAAAGCTTTAATCATTAAGTTCATTAACCTTTTAAAGATGTATCTCAAACTTGTATCCCAGAGGCTCACCAAGTTCGTTATATCGGTAGAAAAGGAATACCTACTTTTAATGTAATGGCGACGTGCGATTTTAATATGTGTTTTACATTTATATCGGTTGGTTGGGAAGGATCAGCACACGACACACGTGTGTTTCTTCATGCGATTAACACGCAATCAATGAAGTTCCCAAAACCACCTGAAGGTGACTATACATATATGGGATGTTATTATGTGGGTTATACAAGCTATAATATACTAATTATCTTTTTAACCATTTTTACAGGTAAATATTATCTAGTTGATAAAGGATATCCGGAAAGAAATGGATATCTTGTTCCATATTCTAAGACAAGATATCATCAGTCTCAGTTTCAAAATGAGCCACCTACTAACATGAAGGAAGCCTTTAATCGTTCTCATTCATCTTTGCGAAGCTATATTGAGAGGTCGTTTGGAATTTTAAAGAAACGGTGGAAAATACTTGGTGGAATGCCCCAGTTTAGTGTGAAAACTCAAATTGAAGTCATTATGGCTGCATTTACTTTGCACAACTACATTCGTAATAGTGATGAAGAAGATATGATGTTTACTACGATCGAGCAGCATCCAAATTACATACCACCTGATGAACTTCAGGATGTTCGTGGCCATGAAACAAACACCGAACATGTCTCTCAAGGAACATCTAATGAGATGAAACGAATTCGGGATGATATTGCTACATCTATATGGAATGCACGTCGTTAATGACTATTACAAACATGTTATCTTAAAACACTACTATTATTAGTAAAATAACTAATGGGTTATTTTTATGTTTTACATTTGTTTAAAATTATATATACATGTCCTTTTATGTCATTTTACATCTTATAATTGCAGTTAACAGCTAATTTACCAAACACTTTTATTAAAAAAAAATACAGCTTGTAGCTCATGTTAACAGCTTTGCAATTTACAGCTTACAGCTTACAGTTTACAGCTTACAGCTAGTTTTGCCAAACATACCCTATGTTAAATTTTGGATATGTATTAAGATAATTTATTTAATGATTTATAATTGTGTTAAATCTATGATAAAAATATTTTGTTTCAAGTTTACACTATCTACTTATTAATCGTATTTACAATAGTTTAATATATACTTAAAAAAGGGAAAATTAAAACCATTCAGACAATTATTAAAAAACAAACAACACATTTTCATTCAGATTCAGACATTATAGCCACCTCTTACTAGTAAGATGTGGTAGTCAGATTCAGACCTAAAACATCTAAATGAAACAAACACACCCTAATTAAACAAAAACGTGTAGCCATCATTGTTAACCAAAACAAAGTGGTTTATATATAGTAACAGTGTAACACTCTACACATCTAAAACATCTATCTATTACTTGAAAACTAACGGTTGTTACATGTTTAAAACTAACATTATCATTTTAAAATATCTATCTATTATCTTGGAGCTGTTTAAGGGCCTTTTACAATTTTGTGAGGTTTCTATTGAATTTCCAGTGTTTAAAAGCTGTTCGAACAAAATATATATTGTTGTTTTCGTTTACTCATAAAACCGGTTTGACCTGGTGGTTCAACGGTCAAACCGGTTGAACCAGTAAACCGGTGTCTTGTCCGGGTCAATCAAAAAACCGGGTTTTAAAACTTTGGTATTATCGGGCTTGCTTTTAGTATTGCAGCTCCATAATCACGTATCTTGGTATATTTTGTGTTTTTTGATTGGTTATTATTGCTGGAAAATGTAGTCAAAGGTGTTGAATGACAATTGATTGTGTCATTTAAATTAATAATGTGAATTAAGAATAAAATTAAATCGCGATTTTATTTTAATTTATGAGAGATGAGTAAAATTAGTTATGTTAATTAATTGTGACCGTTTTAATTAATTGCGGCCATTTTCTTCTATTCTCATTCTTTATGAATTGAGGCTTATTCTTTCATTTCAAGGACACCGAAAAATACAACTACATCACTCTTCTCCTTGTGTTACCATTCATATTTTTTGTATCCGGTTCGTAATAGAGGGAAGGTACGGTTTTGATTCGTCTTGATAACCCGTTTGTGCTAACGAAGTTATCCGTTGTTGTTGTATCTTGGGAGATAGACGTTCACGATTCTCGAACACCGTGGAGATGACGAATCTGTCTTAAGGAAACTGTGAGCTTCACAGACCTCAACATTTTCCTTATTTATGTTTTTGGAGTCTAAAGAATGAAACGGTTCACAATATCGTTTTTTACACTTTATCTATTATTGTTAATGTGTGCAAATCAAAAGATAATATATGTAAATCATCTCCAATTTTATAAGGTACATCCTTTTAATATGAAAGTTTGCACACTAACTAGCCATAGCAGCGGAAAGGCGTAGCAAAAACTAATAGTTTTTATATTTTAAATGGTTCTTAGAGTGGTATTTATAAAACTAATGTTTAAAAGAAATATAAGACGTACACTACTCGGCAAACAAGGTTTATATTATAGTGTGCTATATATACATTAAAAACTAAGTTGCTGTTTGTTTATTAAGATGTTTTAAATCTGAATCTAATTTGTACATTTGAATCCGAATATGTGCTAAAAAAGTCTGAATCTGATTCCCATCTTAATCTGAATAAATGATTGAAAAATCTGAATCTGACTCAAATAAAACTGTTTATTTTTCTAAAAATATATGGCTGTGTTATAACACAACATATACAATGCCAAAAACCATCATATATACACACGGTTTTCAAAATGTTTACATATTTCATGCTCTATAAGCCCAGAATCAGCAACGGATGTCGTAAACATAATGAATTGATCACAGCAGATCTTTGCACATAGCCATGTCTAACAGTACATGACAGAGGACGTGTCCGCTATGGCTGCGACCGTAATAGGTCGCCACGCCAAGATACGGATAGTCTCATCTTCATGTATGTTAGCTTCTCTAATATATATCTATACTAAAACAACTCGGTTCGGTTATCCAAATCTGTACAACGACAATAACAAACAACAATTGCTGCTCGTATCTGCTATAAGAGACATTTTTTTTTCAAAATTACTAAAACAGATACGAATACTTAAAACCTATATATAGAATCAAGATAAAAATTACCACAAACATACTAGCCACACATTCAGCAAAAAAACCCTAAAAATTAGGGTTTTGAACCCAATCTTTCATAAACAACAATCGACACCATAGTCCATCAAATCCGTATCACAGCTAACCCAATATCAAACCAAAACCCTAATTTTATAACGGATCATTTGCTAGTTAACATCCAACCTGACTGAACAAACGCCAGCTTACAAACAACGCATGCAAAAACGAAAACATGTAGATCTCAAAAACCTACCTAAACCCTTTGTTACCAACGCTGGAGAAAACAAACAAACTTCTAGAGAAAGGTTAGAGATGAATCATGTCGCTAACTTGTACTTGGTACGCATATGGATAAACGAAGAACAAAAAGCTCAGGGATGCAGCAAAAGAGACTACCAAACGGGCCCAAACAAATATTAATATTTCAAAGGTGTAAGAATAACATAATATAGATTGGAGATGCGCCCTCCTATTATATCCTATATCAATTATTGCTAAAAAAACTTAACATTTTCAAAATTTGAAAAAATAAAAGTAAATAAATAAATAAAACAAGACATTTTCTCCATTATCAAAAAATTATAAAATTTTCATCAAGTTACCATATAATATACCGACAATAAAATGTAATTAAGCTATTGTGTTGTGATAACGCTACACGCGTCGTTCGGGGTCAAGGAAACTTCCTTTTCTTCGAGCAAGTTTTATAACACCCTAGGCAGTGAACCTAATCGTTGTAGTGTAGTAATTAGGGTAAGCCACGGGTATTGATATCGTTCTCTAGGGGAATAGGAATGCTAGTGAGAAGTTACTACGCTAAGGTTGAGGTTGAGGAAGATTATTTTTTTATCTTTTTATGTTTTTTAGAAAATGAAAAGGTACGAATCTCGGGTATTGGATTTGGGGGGTTGGTATTGCTACCGATTACTCTACTATTATCTAATTATCTAAGCTAAGGTTGTGATAGTCTATGTCTAATTGATGTGTACTCGTATGATAGTTTAAAGATGTGTTTACTTAGGTTTTACTACTCCTTAATTATCTCCTATTGATGGTTGATTTGTCACGTCCTTATTCCTAGTTGCGTTGTGATTCTAAGGCTATAGGGCGTGCTTATTTCCCTAACTCTTTGAATTTACCAAAGGGTCTTGTTTACAAATCCTCTAGTGATTTATAGACGCCTACTCTACGGTTGTCCTTGAATACTTTATCCTACAATTACCTAGATAATTATATTCTAAAGTTCACAAAGAAAAGTCAAGCATTAAGTACACAACGAATAATCTAGCGCACTCTAGATCATTAGTCAACTAAGATAAGTATCAACCAAACAATATTCAATAATTAAGTTTCATATTCCCTAAGCAAACACACAAATAAATTAGCCGGACATGGAGAACATGCAAGCATACACACAAATAATCAAAGACATAATTAAATTAATGAAGTAAATACTTATCTTGATGTATAATAGGGTTTAGAACCCTAAAATACTGCACAAGAAAGCCTTGGTTCGGTTTTAGGTTTTTACTCCAAAAGACTACACACTAAAACTGAAAAATTCGGATTCTATATATAAGATTACATCTGCGACGGCGTCACCTTATGTTTCGTGACGCCGTCGTGTCGCCGTCATTAGGGTTTCGTCTTGGCCACGTAAACCTTGCGACGGCGTCACCTTATGACTGTGACGCCGTCCCCTTCAGCTCTGACGCCGTCTTGGCTGCATCTAGGCCGTCTGAGTAGCGACGGCCTATTCCTTTAGAACCTGACGTCGTCCCTTGAAAACATGCAATTTCGCCTCTGACCCGTCGCAAAATTCCTTCCCGACGGCGTCGCAGATATGCAGTGACGCCGTCGCCTTATGTTTCAGCAGCTTTGAGGGTCTCGATTCTGACTTTGGCCATTTTCTTCGTATATTCGCGCCTTTTCGTCCAAATAAGCATCATTCAAGCATTTTGCCTTCAAGAGACCTAAAAAGTGAAAAGGAACGATATTAAGCAATAACGGATACAAAAGTGATCGAATAAGGGCTTAAATGACCCCTCAAAAAGGTACCTTTTAAAACCTTATCAAATATCCCTACACTTGGTATTTGCTTGTCCTCAAGCAAATGTGCTTTTAGCCAATTAATTTATAAGTTAGGGGTCATGAAGCATCCATTCAAAACGGTCCACAACACATATAAGCCCCGCAAAAGTCATAACAAGCACGGAAATTACATACTAGCACCTCACATGGGGTGTTTGGATACTCACATCTCTCTCGGGTGTATATAAGAAATATAACAAATCGGAAATGGAAGATAAACACTCATTAACCGGTCCTAGTACATAGATTACCATAGGCTTGAGAATAGATCAAACCTCCGTCGCTTTGGCGTAAGCACCTAGGAAAGACTATCAAAGAGGTCTTTTAAAGGGTTGTAACGTTAGGCTTACGGTAAGGAAATGAAGGGTTTGGTGGGATAGGCTATTTAGTGGTGGATAGTCAAAAATCTCTATGTTGCAAGTATACGAAGAATGGCGTTGCTAAGTCAAGACTCGACACTCTAAAACTCTAGGCAACGAAAATAAACAAACATAATTTAAAAGATAGATGTAGGATGGTAGCCCGTATGGTTTTTTTTTTTTTTTTTTTTTTTTATAATTTTTTTTTTCGAATTTTTTTTTTTTTTTTTTTTTTTTTTTTTTTTTTTTTTTTTTTTTTTTTTGCATACACTTTTACTCTACCATCCTCTACGGTACATCAAAATGATAGGGATTTATAGACACATCCCTACACTTGAGTTTTTATTACTCTAACACTAATTTGACCCGAATTGAAAAGATCAAAACACTTGGAGTACATTATTATGCAAACAAAGGGAATTTGAGTTTAACGTTCTCTTCCCTATGTTTCATAAACTTTAACTTTTCCCATGAATCCCAATCATCCCAAAACTGTATACAAAGGATATGACTCGACTTAGCAACTCATGCAAGCAACCAGATAATTGAACTATGGGTTTTGGGTGATAACATAAATTTGCACTAAAAGTGAGTGCAATAAAGGGTAGGCTAAGGCGATTTGGGTGTATATTTGGGGGTGGGGTGTAAACAATGCTCTTCATTGATATTCCGGAAAAACCGAAACATCACGAGAACCGCGAAAGGGATAGGCTCTGAGGGGTTAACTAGGGGTATCGTGTACTAAAGATGAGTACAACGCAAAGGGTGTGGGGGAATTACTCAACCGAGGTGGAAGAAGTAATTATATTACAGGTATCAAACAAGGGTTTATCCTAATGCCTCTTATCATTTAGTTATTCCTAACTACACAAGTGTAGTCTCACTAGCGATCTCGGAATGCATCACAAAACAAGTTCTAGAATCTAATATACTACCGGTTCACACTCTAAGCATTAAAGATGAATGCTTTAATTCCTACTAATCTAAGGGCGATCCTCACATTTTGGGTGGAATTTAGGTGGTAAAGGGTTTTTTGTGCTAGTCATGCAACTTCCTATCCATGAGACGCTTTTGTTAAGACTAATGGCCCACTCCTATACGTCATGAAAAAATTTTAAATTTGGCTAAAATTACCCTAACCTACATTTTCTCATGGTTTATTACACAAATACACTTGGACAAAGCAAATAGTCAAGGATAAGCATAGTTTCAAAGTTCCCGTTTTATTTTCCCTCCCTACACTTAAACTGAACATTGTCCCCAATGTTCCCCGAAAGTATTAAAGTTATGATAATAGAAGGTAATTAAAAACGAAAGAAACTAATACTCCCCTGATTAGCTCGGTAGGATCCGTAAAAAGTGGTGGTTAAATCTTTTCCAAGAAGAGTTTTTTGCGTGAAAGGCTCCTTCCAAACTTGTGTAACTTCTTCTTGATAAACTAAACCTGCACACTAGAAGAAAACAAACGAAACCTTCGCGTAAAATCGGCGGTAATAATATACATAAGACTCGATTTAAACTAGGATATAATGCTTGTGGAATGGATGTTTACAGAATTTGTTTTGAAAGTTAAGATCTGGAAAATTCCAAAATTTTACAAGTAGCTCAGAAAACGAGAAAAAGTAAGCTGATGTTTTTATTCCTTCCTGACGCCGTCAGGTTGCAATCCTGACGCCGTCAGGTTATCCTGACAAAAACTGGTCTGCGATTTTCTGGAAAAAATTCTGGAAAATTTGCATCTTTAGAATCTGGAAAAACTTCTGCAAAAACATCCATTATGACTCGATACAAGCATTTGACTCGAACAAACAAACATATATATCTTTTAGTTAATTGTTTTTCTCATGTTTACGTTTCTTATGAAAACGTGTGTAATCCTACCTACACTTATCCTTTATGTAAAATACCTTTATATGTAATTAAGACGAGGTTAAAAACAAAATAAAGCATTTTTACAAATTCAACATGAGGACAAACAATTAATAAAAGATATATGACACTAACAAGCAAACAATTAAGCATGGGTTGCCTCCCACGAAGCGCTTTTCTTTATTTAAGAGTCTTGTAGCTAGACTCGTAGTCCTACCCCTACGTTGCCTCGTGCACGCTCGCGTGCTCATACCTAAGCCACTCCAACTCTCTTTCATTCTTTTTATAATCATCTCCTAATTCAAGGCATTTTTTGTAATACCGTTTTGTTTTCTCATATGGGTACCTAAGCCCACTTTGCTTATCTCTTTCACTAAGTAATGAAATAGGGGTCATTCTATTACAAGCCTTAATGTCCCTATGTTTAAATCTAGGATGAGCGCGTGGCATTTGATAGACAAAATCTTCGACTTCATCAGAGAAAGTGATTAGACCGTCAATCATTCGTTCATTCAACCTAGTCAAATTCTTGAAAGGTTTCCCAAAAATTACTTGAGTGAGGTCCTTGTCGATAAATTCTCCCAGGTTTTCTAAGACCATGAATTCTACCAAGTAGGCAAAACTTCCAACGAACACGTGCAAATGAGTGACTGCTTTAACAACATTGTTCCCATGATAGGTTAACTCATTGACCTTGATTTTATTGTATAGATCCTTTGAGATTAAGTTTAAAGGCAAGAATGAATTCAAATAAGCATCGAACCCTTCTAGTCCTATTTTGCATGGGAATTGCATGTTAAATGGGCCATCTTTCTCAATCCTACATCTAGGGTCAAAGTATTGGGAGGGATCTTCCTTAATTTCAAAGCTATCCTTATTGATGACCTCTCCGCCATCAAGTTCTTCATCATGATCAGATTCCTCATCAGAATCTGAGTAATAGAAAGGACTTTGTTGTCGCCAATTCACCTCGTTATGCCCTGGGTGGTTATCAAAATGGTGAGTGGGTGAAGGGTTTTGTGGGATTGTGTTCTCAACCTCGGGATTGGGAATGGGTAGGGTGAAGAATCTTCGGTGGAAGATACGGATCATGGTGAGTAATGGTTTTTTTTTTTTTTTTTTTTTTTTTTTTTTTTTTTTTTTTTTTTTTACGAACGAATGTCACGAAGAAGGGGGATAGACTAAGAGAAAGCTAAAAAAATGAGAAAAATTTACTTGATAGGAATCAAGCAAAGAAACCTAAACGAGGTGGACTACTAACTAGCTATTCTATTCCCCGGCAGCGGCGCCAAAAACTTGATAACGCTACACGCGTCGTTCGGGGTCAAGGAAACTTCCTTTTCTTCGAGCAAGTTTTATAACACCCTAGGCAGTGAACCTAATCGTTGTAGTGTAGTAATTAGGGTAAGCCACGGGTATTGATATCGTTCTCTAGGGGAATAGGAATGCTAGTGAGAAGTTACTACGCTAAGGTTGAGGTTGAGGAAGATTATTTTTTTATCTTTTTATGTTTTTTAGAAAATGAAAAGGTACGAATCTCGGGTATTGGATTTGGGGGGTTGGTATTGCTACCGATTACTCTACTATTATCTAATTATCTAAGCTAAGGTTGTGATAGTCTATGTCTAATTGATGTGTACTCGTATGATAGTTTAAAGATGTGTTTACTTAGGTTTTACTACTCCTTAATTATCTCCTATTGATGGTTGATTTGTCACGTCCTTATTCCTAGTTGCGTTGTGATTCTAAGGCTATAGGGCGTGCTTATTTCCCTAACTCTTTGAATTTACCAAAGGGTCTTGTTTACAAATCCTCTAGTGATTTATAGACGCCTACTCTACGGTTGTCCTTGAATACTTTATCCTACAATTACCTAGATAATTATATTCTAAAGTTCACAAAGAAAAGTCAAGCATTAAGTACACAACGAATAATCTAGCGCACTCTAGATCATTAGTCAACTAAGATAAGTATCAACCAAACAATATTCAATAATTAAGTTTCATATTCCCTAAGCAAACACACAAATAAATTAGCCGGACATGGAGAACATGCAAGCATACACACAAATAATCAAAGACATAATTAAATTAATGAAGTAAATACTTATCTTGATGTATAATAGGGTTTAGAACCCTAAAATACTGCACAAGAAAGCCTTGGTTCGGTTTTAGGTTTTTACTCCAAAAGACTACACACTAAAACTGAAAAATTCGGATTCTATATATAAGATTACATCTGCGACGGCGTCACCTTATGTTTCGTGACGCCGTCGTGTCGCCGTCATTAGGGTTTCGTCTTGGCCACGTAAACCTTGCGACGGCGTCACCTTATGACTGTGACGCCGTCCCCTTCAGCTCTGACGCCGTCTTGGCTGCATCTAGGCCGTCTGAGTAGCGACGGCCTATTCCTTTAGAACCTGACGTCGTCCCTTGAAAACATGCAATTTCGCCTCTGACCCGTCGCAAAATTCCTTCCCGACGGCGTCGCAGATATGCAGTGACGCCGTCGCCTTATGTTTCAGCAGCTTTGAGGGTCTCGATTCTGACTTTGGCCATTTTCTTCGTATATTCGCGCCTTTTCGTCCAAATAAGCATCATTCCAGCATTTTGCCTTCAAGAGACCTAAAAAGTGAAAAGGAACGATATTAAGCAATAACGGATACAAAAGTGATCGAATAAGGGCTTAAATGACCCCTCAAAAAGGTACCTTTTAAAACCTTATCATGTTGTACTTGTATAAATGACCTGTGAACCTTAAATATTATTACAGAGGAATTTTCATTTGTTTATCTTTATTTTGGTGCTTATCAAGGGACAAATCCCCACCATCCATCTAATTTAATCTAATGGTGGAGATTAACCTAAGATTTATTAGATAAACTTAAGTGCATGTTTTTTTTCTTATCTTTTTGTCTTTCTTTTTTATTCATATTTTTTTTTTGTATTTTTCTTTTAATTCACGTTTTTATTAAATTCACGTTCTTTTTTATTTTTTTTTATTATTATTTTTTTAAATTTTAATTCACGTTTTTTCTTGCTTTCATACGTTTTCGTTTGTTTTCATACGTTTTCGCCCGTTTTTTTACGTTTTCGTTCATTATTCATAAGCTTTCGTCCGTTTTCATACTTGTTTTTACGCTTTCATACGTTTTAATAAAATAAGGTTCACAAAGAGATATCCAAAAAATCACAAGTGATATGCATAATATGACAAATATATAATTTGAATAACAACTACATAGTTTGGGGGTATTTACTGAACCTTATTTTATTTGCTTATGAGTTTATATGATTTCGATTTATGTTTCACAAGCTTAATTTGCTTAGTTTGAAACTTATAAAAATATGTAAGTTTATATTTACCACGTATAAAGAGAAAATGGTCAAATTTTGGTTTAGAGTTCATACATATTCATCCTTTTTCATACGTTTTCGTCAGTTTTTAAATGTTTTCGGTCGTTTTCATATGTTTCTGAATATCACAAGTGATATTCTGAGTATCACAAGTGATATTCTGAGTATCACAAGTGATATTCCGTGATATTCAGATGCTCACAAGTGATATTCTGTGATATTCATAAAATCACTTGTGACATTCTATTCAGAATATCACAAGTGATTTTCTGAATATTACAAGTGATTTTCAAATAATGTTTTGTAAAATGAAAATTACAAGTGATATTCAGAATACTATAAAGTGATATCCAAAAAATCACAAGTGATATTCAGAATATCACAAAGTGATATTCAGAAAATCACAAAGTGATATTCAGAAAATCACAAATGATATTCTGAATATCACAGAAAATCACTTGTGGTAGTCAGAAACGTATGAAAATGTAAGAAAATGGACGAAACGTAAGAAAATGGACGAATACGTATAAAAACGGACGAAAACGTATGAAAGCGTAAAAACACGTTTGAAAATGGATGAAAACGTATGAAAAATGGACGAAAACGAAAGAAAACTGATGAAACCGGACGAAAATGTATGAAAACGTAAGAAAACGGAAGAAAACGTAAGAAAACAGACGGCAACGTAAGAAAATAGACGACAACGTAAGAAAACGTAAGAAAACAGAAAAAAACGTATGAAAACGGACAAAAATGTAAGAAAACAGACGAATACGTATGAAAACGGACGAAAACGTAAGAAAACGGACGAAAACCTATGTAAACGGACGAAAACGTATAAAAACGGACAAAAACGTAAGAAAACGGACGAAAACAGACAAAAACGTAACAAGACTGCTGAAAACGTATGAAAACGGACGAAAACGTAATAAAACAGACGAAAACGTATGAAAACGTAAGAAAACGGACGAAAACGGATGAAAACGTATGAAAACATATAAAAAGTGGGGAAAATGGACAAAAACGTAAGAAAACGTATGAAAAATGACGAAAACGTAGAAAACGAAAAAAAATGAAACCAAACGAAAGGATTAAAAAAAAGACAAAAAATGAGAAAATAAATAAAATAGATAAAAAAAAAAAAAAAAAAAAAAAGATAAGAAAAAAACATGGACTTAGGTTTAGACATATTAAATCCTTGGTTAATTCTCATCATTAGATCAAACTAGATGAAAAGTAGAGATTTATCTCTTAGGGGGTGGCAATGGGGCTCGGTTTGGGTTAGGCATGAGCAACCTCGATCGGCATGAACATAGCCACTAACTCGGTTTCAATCGGTGTGGCATGGATTTGTGGTAAATCGGTAAACAACACCGATTAGGTGCAGAGCAAAATATGAGAAAGAAAGGTCTGTATTGGTCCTTTAATATGGTTCCACTGGTCCACAATTAATATAATTATAAATAATAAAAACAAATTAGATGAGGTATGAGTTAGACATGGTTGCTACTAAAAATCTATGGTTAGGTATGAGATAGGTATGAGATGAGATGGAAAGATATTATTGGTGGGTGATTAGGTATGAGAAATTTAGTTAGGCATGGTTGCCACCCCCCTTAGTATGCAAGAATTTTTGAGTATGCAAAATAAAGTGCCTCTATCTATACTACTTATAATGCACGAAGGGACCTCACTCTTAATTTTAAGATGTAAAAGAAATTAAACATGGTTTACAACACTTTAATGCACCCAATTTTCATAACTACAACAAATTAAGCATATTGTACAACAAAATAAAGCGTTGTGTCATTTTAAGACCAAAATTCTATCAAACAACATTAATGTTATTAAAAAACACTCCTTCACCAAAAATTACAACCATTTAAGCACAATGTACAATAGCTGCAACCAATTATCACATTTACAACAAAATAAGCATGATGTAATTTTCAGGCTTATTTTCAGACTTACAACATTAATGCTATTAAAGTGGTCAATGTTATTAATGACTATAATGACTACTACTTACAAGAAAAGAAACATAGTGTACAATACTTTAATGCACATAATTTTCAGACGTACAAGACAAGAAACATAGTGTACAACAAAACACCACATTCATTGTAAAAAAAAAAAAAAAAAAAAAAAAAATGTAGTCAATTATTTAACTGGTCAATAAATACAGTTATTAAAACACCATTTACATAAAAAATACAAATTATCAAACATATTGTATAACCAAATAAAACACAATTCCTGCATTAAATTTCACTACCATAAATAATAAAGCACGTTATACAAATATTCAAGTCCGAACGGGCAACGGGCCAAATGGGCTTGAGCCCGAACGGGCGCAGACCAAACGGGCTCGAGCCCGAACAGACACGAGCCAACGGGTTCGAGCCCGAACGAGCACGGGCTATACGAATTTTTTTATTTCAGGGTACCCTGCTAGTTATTATATTATATTGGAACTTGGAAGTCATATGAGGCAGGTGAATAAGACATGGAATCACAAAAAATATAGATGAACAAGCTCTCATAAGTCATACCTTTATGTTGATTGACTTGTGGTTTATCTAATGTTTTGAATTCAAATGAATTGCGGAGTAATATATTTTAATCCAAATTTTAAATTACAACAATACTATTTTTGTATTTTCGAGTCTAACTTAATTACAAATTTAGACATAAATAAATTTAGTAAAACTTTGTAGGGATTATGTATTAGGAGGCCACTCAACTATTAAATATTTTACTTTTAGGCCACTCATTTATCAAAAACAACTTGTAGGCCACCTATTTATGATTTTGATTTCGTTTATGCCAACCTCGTTCAAATTCTTGCCGGAACTTTCATGCAATTAAAAGAATAAAGCTAACTTTAATATATCAACACAATAATTTTTTTAATTTAAACGTAAAATATTAGTTAAATTATCTTAATTCACTTTCAATTAACTAAGTTGCACTTAAATAATTACTAAAACTGATATTTTACATTTCAATATTCGGTTGTGTTGTTTTAATATGTTATATCTAACTTTATTCTTGTTATGTTGAAGATTTTTGAGATAAAATTATCCGAAATTGGCATAAACAAAAGCAAACTCATAAATGGATGACCTATAAATTTAGTGTGTACATCACGCATAATTTTTTATATGTGATTTATTTTTGTTACAACTTATTATCAATAATGATCCTTTTATTTATATTTTATTTTAAATATTCTTAATTAAACTTTTAAAAGAAAGACAATAAATTAGGTGGTGTTTGTTTTTTTTAATTACCTCTTAACAACCTCTTAATCTGCCTTATTCAGACACAGTGAGAGTCAAGGTTTGGTACAAAAAAAAAGCGTTTATTTTTTCATGTTATTAAAAGGTGGTAAGAGGCAATCAGTTTTAAGGGCGTTTGTTTTTTCTGATTATTAAGAGATAGTAAGAGCCATAAACCTTTTATTGAACTAGATAGGATGTAGATGTCTTATCACCTCTTAATGTCTATCTTTTTTTCTTTTCTTTTTTCTTACTACTTTTTTGTTTTATTTTTTTCTTCTATTATGATTATTCATTTATTTATTTTTTTGTTGTTTTGGATTTTTTATTTTTTGTCTCGTTTCATCTCTGTCTTTTGTATTGAAAGTACTAAATAGAATTATTGCATATTTTTTGTTAGATAAATATGTATAAGATGATATGAGACGATTCATATTTTGTTCAAATTGAAGGATTCGGTTTGTGACTCATTTATCTCAACTTTAACGCGACCAATTTAGTTAATCGTTTTAAAAAGTTCAATTTAAACTCTGATATATTTATTTCTTCAGATAAACATGACACTGCATTTTTTTTGTTGAAAATACTTTTAACTTTTAATTGATTACATTATAAAATTATTATTTTTATATTTAATAAAGATTATTTCTTATGCAAATGCAATCGTTTAATATTTCAATGCTTAAAAACTGATAGTTTAACACGTTTAGACATTATTACAACAATAAAAAGTTTTATTTGAGTCAGATTCAGATTTCTCAACCACTTATTCAGATTAAGATTAAGATGAAAATCAGATTTAGACTTTACAACCACATATTCGGATTCAGATATGCGAATTAGATTTAGATTCAAAGCCTCTTTATAAACAACACCTTACTAATTCGTTGCATTATGAGGTGGGTTAAATGTTATTTTTATAAACCTGTTATAAGCATATATAAAATTTTGAAATAAAAACATTACTAATCAATATTTTATTGAGTCGTCAACAACAACAACATTAACGGAAGCGACATCATTAACATCAACATCAATAGCATCCTCAAGACTAACAGCAGCAGCAACACCAACAACAACAGCATCACCATTACCAGCATCAACACTAGCAACAACACCACCGGCTCCAACGACACCAACATCACCAACACCAGCAACACCACCACCACCGACACCACTCACACCACCACCACCAACAAAAACAACAACAACATCTTACACAAGTTTGTAACACCCCAACTTTTATAGTGTTGACTTTATTATATATTAAAGCTTCCCAGTTGACTTTCAAGTATCCTTATAAATCTTCATTAGTAAAAGGACATCTCATGAAAACTAGTCATAAAGGGTAAAGGACCATTCATGCAATAGTTTCACTAACAGGGACTAACATTGCCTAATGGTGAAATGTATATTTAAACACTTATAAGAATACTTCATGTCCAGGAAAACTCATAGATATCTCTTCCTCTCTTCTCTGCTCCATGTCGACACCCACAGAGCTCAAGAACAATCTAAGGTTTCGATTATAATTTGATTTTATCAAGTTTAAGAAAAGAAATTGATATATTAGGGCTTAGAGGTCCGAATTCTAGCCTACTCTCAATCCAATTATAGGTAAAGATTACCTCCATGTTCTTTAATTCGTGTTTAAGAGCTACCCAATAGTAGGTAAAGATTATAAATCATATCTTGATACCATATGTATGGTTTTGTAGAAATTTATAAGTTATGTTAAGATGTGATTTTCTAAAATCAGTAAGAACACATGTTAATCATGTGTATGAGTTAAGATTAATGATGGGTAACTTACTTAAATGCTATAACACCATTTTATGGTGTTAATTTTCACAAAGTGTGCTTATGTGCTATATAAGTCGTGCAATCAAACACCCCTAATGGCCTAGTTATTTGAAAAGCTTGTTATGACAAGCTAAGCCTTATTTTTAGTAAGATACATGTTATTTATGTGTTCCAAGGTCATAAAGGTTAGCCGAGGACGTTAACGGGAGCTCGCCAAAGATTACAAGCCATATCAAGGTGAGTAACGTATATATGATTAGAAATGGGACTAAAAGAAATCGTTAGATATATCATATGTGTTATGATATTTACATTCGTGTTTTGTTGTATGCTTATGTATTACACTTATGTTACGAGTTTATGATAAATGAGCACATAATTATGTTGAAGTATATATATCATGAGTAGAAATGGATCTTACGATATGAGATTATATATGAAATAACTTAGACGGGTCAAGACAGCCCGTAACGACTCGTGTGGTTTTAGTAACATGTTTTTAGCATAAATGATGAATCATTGCTCATTTTAACGGGTCTTTAGTAGCTCGTTAGAAGTGTAACATATTTCGTTATACTTACATCTAAGTTTTATTGTATGTGTTAATACAAATAAACCGTAAAAAACGTTTGTTTATATTTAGCGATCTCGTTATGTTTTGTTGATAACAAATATAAAGTTATCATAAGTAAAATTATAAGAATACATGCTGTTTTTGCAAAGTATATACATTTGGTCATTTACATAAAATGTTGTAATAAATAAATTGTTGTAATATAATATGTAATAAAATGGGTACTATCCAAGACCCATGACCCATACCCATGGAGCTAATCCATAACCCATGACCCATTGCATGACATCATACGTGAAATCATGTTGGGTATTATCCATGACCCATGACCCAATGTCTATGACCCATGACCCAAGACCCATGACCCATGACCCATTGTATCTTGTTGTCTAGATACATTGTATCTTGTTGGGTACCCATGACCCAAAGTCCATGACCCATGGCTCATAACCCATAACCCAGTTTGCAACCCAAAATCTGGAATGTTCTGACCCAAACTGCCGGATCCCAGGTTTTGCACTGGCCGGATCCCTTGGGTGAGAGATCCGCCGAAACCGTGGGACAGAAGGCTTTTGTGCCTATAAATAGTGAGTCATTTCTTCATTCTTTCTCACCTTTATTCTTACAACTCTCTCATATATTATCTCACTCTCTTAACCTCTGATCATTTGATTATTCTAGTAGTTCTTCTATCTTTGTTGTGATTCTCATATAGGTCCTTCACAAAGGCGAGATCACGCTATACTATAAGTCATCCAAGCAAAGGGTCCTTGATTGATTTGTCCATCCACAAGGTTTCTGTAGCAAGATCTTGTAATTCATATTTCACATAGTTGTTGTGTAATAGTTGTGTAAAAGTTTAGTTCTACCTCGTAGAAGAACTCGATATTTAGCTTTGTACCGGAAAAAGTGTAAGCGACGTTGTGAGGCTTCTCCAGCAAGTTGAAGGAGCTTGTTGACATAGTGTTTGAACTCTCGAGTGGGGTACTCGGGGAGTGGAGTAGGGCAAGGAAGGTGTCCTTGTAGCCGAACCACTATAAATCACTTGTGTCGCTACTTTCTATCCTTTTACTTTACTTGCTTTCTTTACTTACTTTACTTATTGCTTCATACTATCTATCCAGCCATACGAATTCACATAAGATCGAATCTAAATCTTTGAAACTTAAATTAAAATCGATAAAACTATTCAACCCTCCCCCCTTCTAGTTTGGCATCAAGAGCAAGGTTTACAAAAGTTTTAACTTAAATTGTATTTTAAAAACTTTTCGATCACAATGAGTTTTGAAAATTATAGAGAAGGGAAATCTATGCAACGACCTCCACTACTTGAAACTAATAGTTTTATTTATTGGAAAAATAGATTTGAAACTTATGTGAAATCTAAAGATATTAATCTTTGGTATATTATTGTTGAAGGTGATTTTCAAGCAACTGTAACAGGTGATAAAGAAAACATTTCTCATGATCCTCTCACCGACGAACAAAAGCGTGATGACAAGAAAGTGAAGGACGAACGCAAGTGTTTCAAATGCGGGGATCCAAATCACTTAATTAGTGAGTGTCCCAAACATGACAAATAAAAGGCGTTCGTGAGTGGTTCGTGGGGAATGGGTGAGGAAGAGAAGGAAGAAATTTGCCTAATGGGAAAAGACTCCAACGAGGTATGTTCTGACTCTCTATATTATAGTAGTTCATCGTTAGATGATGAATCCTTACATCTTGAATATGATAAGCTTTGCAAAATTAGTCTCAAGGTGATTAACAAAAACAAGATTTTGAAAAATAAATATGAACTTTTAGAAAAGGAAGTTCTTGAACTAAAAGATAAATTAAAGAGATTAGAAAAGGGAAAAGAAGTAACTAGCGAATGCAAGCTTTGTGTAGAACTTCAAACGTTAGTTGATCATCTTGATTCTAAGATTTCTAGACTAAGTACTAATTACCTTGATAAAATACTTGATAGTGTCAAAACGGGTAATAATCAAAAGGGTCTAGGTATTCAGGAACACATTGCGTCAACTAGCGAGATTAACGAAACACAATTCGTTAAAGCAATTGAAAAACCAGCTACTGCTGTCCCGGATCCGACGGATCCCTTGAAAAAGGATCCGGCTAGTCTTAATTTAGGGATCCGCGGACCTGTAGCAGTAAACAGTAGAAATAACGCAACCACTTCTTCTAGAACCGATTTTGTTATTGTTAACAAAAAAGAAACCAATGGACCCATGAACAAATGGGGACCAAACTTTTGATTTAATTGTTTTCTTAGGTGTGCCTAAAGGTTGACTTGGATCAGGACGAATGCATCAAGGATAGCGGGTGCACAAGGCATATGACCGGTAATAAAGCATTTTTCTCCACATACGAATCCTTCAATGGAGGAAATGTGGTGTTCGGAAATATCAAGAGCAAAATCATCGGTAAAGGTACAATCTCTCACAAATTCTTGACCATTAACGACGTATGTCATGTAGAAAACCTAAACTTTAATCTACTAAGGATAGGTCAAATATGGATAAAAAGTGCAACGTACTCTTTAGCGAAACCGGTAGTAAAATCTTGAAAAATGGTATTACTATAGGAAGAGGCGTTAGAAAATATGGAGTCTATGTTATTAAAATTGGAAATGAACCAAAAGACAAGATTTGTCTTACCTCTATGGATGATACTTCGACCTTATGGCATCGAAGATTGGGTCACGCCAATATGCGACTTCTTCAATCGATACCATCCAAAGAACTAGTAAGAAACCTACCTAAACTAAAATACAAACGTCATTTTTGTGATTCTTGTAACATAGGAAAACAAGTCCATGCTAGTCATAAAGCTAAAAATATGGTTTCTACAACTAAATGTCTAGAATTACTACATATGGATTTATTTGGTCCATCCGCTATCCAAAGTTACGGAGGTAACTTCTATACCTTGGTTATAGTGGATGATTACTCTAGGTATACATGGACTAAATTTTTAAAGAATAAAACTGAAACGTTCGATTACTTTGAAATCTTAAGTAATAAAATCCAAACACAACTAGGAAGTCCTATTGTGTCAATTCGAACGGATCATGGTCGGGAATTTGATAATGAAGTGAAATTCATAGCTTTTTGTGATGCTAATGGTATTACCCACAATTTCTCGGCTCCTCGCACTCCACAATCAAATGGGGTAGTTGAAAGGAAAAATAGAACCCTACAAGAAATGAGTCGCACCATGATTAATGAGCAATCTATTCCTCGAACAATTTGGTGCAATGCCGTCGACACATCAACCTATATACTAAATCGAGTCTTAATTAGGCCATTCTTAGGAAAAACTCCATACAAGTTGTTACGAGGCAAAAATCATTCGTTAGAACACTTTCGAGTCTTTGGTAGTAAATGTGTTACACCCGTATCCCGACAAGGTATTATTATATATAGGCGTTAGTACTTTATTTTAGGGATTTGAAGTTGCAAAATTAACTATAAGTTATAGTAATATGGATATAGCGGAAACATAAGTGGCCAATATGTGAAATTAGAAAATAGGGGGACTAAAATTGCCAATAGGGCAAAGTAAATTTAATAAAAATGAAAATTTAAGTGCTGGATGAATTATCCAGAAAACTTGGGAGAGTTGTGTGAGAAGAGCGTGAAAAAAGAGGGAGAAGGAGAAAATCATAAACCATCAATTGAGTTTAATTTGACATTGAATTGGTGATTGATAAGGCTAATAAGCTCTTAATTTCATTTACCCTAATCAAGTAAGTGTATTCCCTAATTTTTATGATAAGAGTTTTAGTTGTTAGAATTAAAGGTAGTAATAGAAGGTTACCAATTCATGGAATTATTAGTTGTAGTCTCTAATTAAGACTAATCTTTGTATAGGAAGCTTAAGGGAACTTGTGGCTCAATCTTTATAGAAAACCTATTTTGAAATTGAGGTAAGTATAGCAGGTTTTTGTGTTGCTATGCTTAATTATGATTTATTGATTGTATGTTATTGTTTTTGGTTGGAGCTTGTTATAGTAGCTTTGGATCCATAGCTTTTAATTGTTAAAGTAGCTTAATTATGAAATTGAGGTATGTTTTATGTTATAGATGCTCCAAGAATTTATTGTTTAGTTAAAGTTTTATTAAGCATATAACCCACTTACTTACTAAGCATTTCACTTACGTTATAGTTGATGATGTTTTGTAGGTTCCGGCAAGGAAGATAAGGGTAAGAATCAAGTGTAAGATAGATTACACTTAAGCATATAGTTGTTGAAGTCTTTTGGACCAAAGGTGTTGAAAGTTGGAAGCCCTAAAGAGTTAAGTCTCGCTTTGGTATATTTTCAGGTCATATGGTTGTTTTACTTTTGGTCTTATGGTTATGTTCTTGGCGTGTAGTCTAAATGGATTTCAAATATTAGTGTCAAATTCTTGTCGGTAATGGGTCAAATTGTAGTAGAATAATGTTTGGCGTAATGCCCTTTGATTCGTTTTGGATGGCATGAGTCAAAAGGTTTGATAGTAAAAGACCTTGTGTGTTATGTTGGATCATTTGGAATCCTTAGTGCAGTACATGGAAGTTTTTAAAAGTAAAGTTATGAATGTTGTGCAGAATTTCTGCACAAAAAGTGCAGGTCTGGTCCCCAGACGGCGTCAGAAACCTTGTGACCCCGTCTGGTTGTAAATTCCTCTGAGCCGTCAGGTTAAACTTCTATTTTGACGGCCTCCCAGTCATAAGGTGACGACATCTGGGGGAGTGCTGAACCCGTCGGATTATAAAACCCTTGAGCCGTCGGGCTTAAATTTTTGTCATAATCTGACATCCCTTTTAAAGGGGGACGACGTCGCGTAGTGTGGGCGATGGCGTCCACCCGTCAGCAAGGAACTTTCAAGTGTCTTTCAACTCAATTTAAGAAAAACTTCTGGGTTTCTTTCGTTTAATGGTTTAAGCTTTTGCCCAATAACATAATGTCATGTAAATTAGTTCAAACTTAAGTCATTTTCAAAAGTTTTAGTCTTTTCGTTTTGGGGGCGTAATAACTTGGTATCAGAGCCTTGGTCTAAGAGATTTAGGGTTTCACCTTAGAATTTCCTAGACTTAGGCCGTGTGAAAATGTGTTAGTGATAGTTTTGCTACATGTGCATTTCTTTGGTGGTTTTAAGAACACATATGTTACATGTTTTTATAACTACGCTTGCCCACCGTAGTTATGAGAAGATGACACATATGTGTCACCTAAAATCATTAAGGCTATGCACGAGTGGCATGTTAAGATGCTATATGTAAATGTAATATTATTATGGTGTAGACTATAGGTAATTGTACTTGATAGAATGCCCTGTTTAATTTCAGTAAAGAAGAAATGGATACTCTTCACTCAAAAGAAGCCACAAGGGTTACAACTTCTAAGCGTGTCGAATCTTCGGCAAGTGATCTGGGTAAGAATGATAAAAGTCGTGAGAGTTCTTCTTCCTACAGTTCCGAGGGCCTTGCTTTAGAAGGGTTTATAGAAGAACAAATGAAAGATTTGGATGTTTTAATGAGGAAAAGAATAGGTAAGGCACTTGAGAGATCTATGCCATATTATATTAAGGAGACTACCCTCAATATTCAAGAAGTGATGCAAAGAGAGTTCGCGGAACTCAAAAGAGATGAGGGTCATGGTAGGAGCACTAAGAATGATAAGTCATCTTACTGTGACTTCACGGCTTGTGATGTACCTAAGTTCACGGGGACTCTTGATCCGATTGCTTGTAATAGGTGGCTCATTGCCGTTGAAGGTGCTTTTCGCACAAGTAGATGTGAAGAACAAAGAAAGTTATATATGCTATAAATTACCTTCGTGATAGCGCTAGAACTTGGTAGGAAGGGAAGGTACATGAAAAAGGGGAAGCTTGGTCGGAATTGTGTTCGTGGAAGGAATTTAAAGAATTATTCATCTCGGAATATGCACCGGCGAAAAAGATTGACAAGATCCGCGAAGAATTTCAAACCCTTGTGCAAACTAACAAGACGGGTAATGAATTATAGAAAACATTTAACGACATGGTTCCATATTGTTCTGAATACCACAATAATGAAAAGCTCAAAGGTGATAGATTCCAGAGAATGCTCAAGGATGAGATCCGTGAAGTAACCTCACCATTCAAATGTAATACTTTGGAACATCTTCTAAGTCGAGCTCGTGTGAGGGAAGCGGATTCAATGAGGAAGAAGAGTAAGGAGGATAAGGACTTTAAGAGAAAGCAAGTGTTTGGATATAGAGAGGGTAAGAAGCCGAGGTTTGATTAAGGTAAGAAATCCGGAGGAAGTCAAAACAAGCCGCAATGCAAAAAGTGCCATAAGCTTCATTATGGTAAACATAGGCTTAACATGCCAGGAAGTTTTAAGTATGGCTCTCTAAACCACATGGGTAAAGAATGTCCAAAGTCTATGGTCATATGTTATGGATGCAACCAAGTTGGACATAAGTTGAATGAATGTCCAAGTCGAAAAACAAACGAAGCCAAGATTTTGAAGACGGTTAAGGAAGAGAAAGTTGAGTTTCCAAAACCTAAGGCACGAGTTTACCAAATGGGAGTGGAGGATGCAAAGTCGAGACCCGATGTCATTACAGGTATACTTCTTGTTAATTCCGTTCCCGCTCGAGTTCTATATGACTCGGGAGCTAGTGTGTCCTTTGTGTCTTTTGAGTTTAGCAAGCAATTGACCTCTCCATTATCTAAACTCTCTAAACCCCTCGCAGTTGAAATAGCCGATAGTAAGGTTGTGGTCGTAGTTAATGTGTATCACGATATAGATTTGGAAATAGATAGTATTATTTTCAAGATCGACTTAATTCCTATATTGATTGGAGATTTTGATGTCATTATAGGTACGAATTGGCTTAACAAATATAATGACGCCATTATGTGTAACCAGAAGATGGTCATAGTCATTAACCTAGCAGTCGTGAAATAGTTATTTATGGAGATAAGAGAAAAGGTGAAGTTAGGTTGTGCTCAGTAATGAAGGCTATGAGATATTTATCACGAGGTTGTTGTGCCTTTTTGGATCACGTGATAGATACAAGTATTGAAAAGACGAGTATTGACGATGTTCCAATTGTCAATGAATTCCGGGAAGTCTTTCCGGAAGACTTTCTGGGTATTCCACCCGAGAGGCAAGTTGAATTTCGCATTAACCTCGTTCCGGGTGCTAAGCCTATAGCAAAAACTCCTTACCGTTTGGCCTCATCTGAAATGAAAGAATTGATTAGTCAACTTCAAGAATTGCTAGATAAAGGATTTATCCATCCTAGTAGTTCGCCATGCAGAGCTCCGATTCTATTCGTTAAAAAGAAAGATGGTAGCATGCGAATGTGCATTGATTATCGTGAATTAAATAAAGTAACAGTGAAGATGTCAGGTTCCCATTTATGTAACACAAGCATCAATATGAAGAAGTATAGATAAGAGAGATCGGATGAACACAATCAAACACATACGTATGGAATATATGAAAGGATATGCGTAGGATATGAATGAAAGTGAACAACCAACCTTCAAATGAAGGTTTACATGAGGTATTTATAGGAAGGAACTAGGGCAACATGCAAGTTTCCTTCCTTTCCTTATTAGGCTTGGGCCAAGGCTTATGGGCCTTCTACATAAGCCTTAGCATAATAACTAACATAAAAGCCTAATTAAGCTAACTATTACATATTAATTACTAACACTTGTAATCTAGTTTAGGAGTGATTCCAACAATCTCCCCTAAGTGTTGGTGATTAATGATATGAGTGATAACGTTGTAGATGCTGATGTAATAGTAGCTTTGACGTCTTCTGATATTCTTCTTTCTTGTGAGAAGAAGTGTCTTGATTCGAACAATCTCCCCAGTGTAGGGATCTTGTTTACTTTGAAGTATTTCAGCTTTGACGTCTTCATTATCTTTGTTCTTTGATCTTTGTTCTTTGTGATGGTAGTGATAGTATGTTGTGGTTATCTGCATCAGGTCCGCTTCGTTGCTCCAGTGTCTCCACGTCTTTCTCCAACATGCTCACACGCTCTTTAACGTTGGATTTCAGTACTGATGTAGTTCTCTTAGTCTTTAAACTTTGTAGATTCTTTGACTTGACGAAGAATCATTCTGACTTTGTGTTGCCTTTTGAGAGAACTTCAATTGGTGATGTTGTAGGTATGAGCATGTGGAGAATCTGCACGATCTTTTCCACCCGCAATCTTCCATAAGAAGAAAACATAAAACATGGGTTAGAAATAATCCAGCGCTTACAAGTTTGAACTTCGAGAGTGTTAACAACATAGTGTGAAAACACAACTCTAATTCTCACAAAGGTTGTTCCTGAACTGGAGTCCCACAAGTGAGATAACGCGATGTACCGAAGTACACCTACAATTCAGATGAGTCGCTGAGGTACACCGAAGCATCACCTCATGACTGTAGACCGTTTGAGACACACTAAGCGTAACCCACAAGGAGTTACCGAAGTGACCTGCCGTCAGGGCTGTTTGATGTTGACCCTGGCAGGAGTTTCCATTCAATCACTGAGGATCACATGTGTGAACCTCTCATAAATGTTCTCGATAGATTGCTAAGATCTGTGTAGGACTCGATAATGTATCACTTGCGTCCTTATTGTTGAACGACAAGTGTACCTAAGAGATCTTTTGATGAATCTCGTGGCTCTAGACTCAATAGTGCGCTTTGGTTTCCTGAGCGGAGACTAGGGAGATGGTCTCCTTCTTCAATACCAGTTATCTCTAAGAGAAAGCCGATAGTTTACGTAGGGTTCCCTGTGAGAATGAAACAAGCTTCTGTTGAGAGAAACTTGAGTGGCTAAGAAGGTTTAGTGCATGCGTCACTGGGTCCATGACGACTTTAATCGTCAATACCGGTGTCATCAAGTGACAACTAATAGCATATGAATTGAACCCGGTGTCTGCCCTAAGTTGTATAATCTGGAGGGCTATTTATTTTCACCCTTTTCTTTACATTTCTTTTTAATTCTTCAACTCCTTCTTTCTCCGATTCTCATTTTCTCTTTTTTTTTATAATCATACCTAAGGACTTCTAATTCTAGCTATTGGTGGTGTCCTTGGGTAGATCCCTCCGGCTCTGGCGGATCATAGGACTGTTATTCCTAACCTTAGTCACCTTATAACACCATGACTAACCTATGTTGCCATAAAACCATTATCTTGAAAATCTCTCAAAGTGGTTATGAGTAAAAGCATTTAATACCACTGTTGAGAGTTTAAGATTTTGCAGAAATACTCCCCCTCCACACGTGCTTAAGTATTTTGACAGAAATCTGCACGGTGAGAGAAGAGCGCGCACTTTTGAATTAATCAACTCTAGATAGACAATCCCCCACGAGACACGGTTACGTTGCATAGTTAAAGAGTTACATTGTCAGCTTTTAGGTGACAACTAGCTCTAATAACTACCTTGAAGGTGTGGATAAACCTCGAAAGGTTGTCAAACCCGTCAAAGTTCATGTCTACCAAGAGTTTTCTCGAATGGTACATTCTACTCGGATAAGTCCTTTGCGAGACACGTTTACATCACTAGCGAGCTAGCCTGAAATTATTACCCGTCCCGGACAAGTCTTTTCGATTTACTAACATTTAAGATCTCGTCAATTCATTGGTTAAGTCTTATTAGCACGACGATTCATTTGCAATTCACAACATATTTCTTATCACATAATTTTTCTCCCCCTAAAAAATGGCATATAAATGTTATTTTTGACTAAATTTGATATCGAATATGTCCATTTCGAGTTTTGCGGGAAGATTACCACGAAGAACATTTTGGTGAACAAAGTTTTTAAGCAAATACTCCCCCTCAACAAGTGATATTAACTTTTGAGGTTTTTGAAAATCATAAGGGGAAGTACTTGTTCTTTTGAGTAAAACTTTGAAAATGAAAGTTTTGATAGTTTTACTCAAAATTAAGAAGTTTTCGCTCCTTTTGTAAGGATTGTGGCACTGAAGCGTACCACATGGTCCTTTCATTACAAGTACGGGTTGTACACTGTTATTTGTGCACAAGCCATAGTCATATATAAATCACACATCCAAATTATGATAAGAGAAACAGATTAAGGGGTATCAGGAGAATCAGGTATTCCGCCAATAACACCAGGAATGCGTTCTGGACGTTGATAGCCTGTGAGAGATATGCTTGGACGTCCACCAACGAAACTCTCCAATGTTCTGAACTGATCCTTCCTAAACAACCTTTCATCAATTTGCGTGATGAGCTTCCTAACATCCCTTCTCTCCCTTGAATTCCATTGCTTTGGTGACCCGATGCCATCATGAATCTCTTTCAATCTGTATGCTAGCCCGTCCCTAACTTTCTTCAACGTGTGATCCCTAAACTTGTGAAGCTCTTTACATGCCATAAAACAGTTGTGGTGTAGTTCACTTCTGTAGACTACCCCAAATGGTTTCTTGATAAGGGTATATTGAGGAAGTCGGTTGATGTCGGGAAGGTCTAGTTGAGGTTTTGTAAGATTGACCCATTTTTGATAAGATTCGACAGCAAGCTGAATGTCCTCTACACGTTCTTGGATCACAAGGCTTCTGATGAAGATTAAGATTGACTTGATGTACTCGCGTTGGATAGTTGTGGAGAAATGTCACATTCGTCCTTGCACCTTAGCGAGATAGATATCTTCAATGTCATTTAGTGACAGTCTCGGAAAATCCGCTTCACAGAAGTCATGGTCCTCTTCGTCTTATCGTTTGACCACAATGTTCTTGAGGAATGTGTAGTCCCACTTCGACGACTGGGTAACATGCTTAATTGCAATGATCCGTTTTCACTATACACTTCCTTTTTAGACTTAAGAACCTGGCAGCTTCTGTAGAAGATTCTTTGGCGTTCAGGCCAATGATGAATCCCATACATCGCATCAAGGTCATACTTTTCCACTTTGGCAGCGAACATATGTGAGGCTTCTTCCTCGATGGCTGGATTGTTGGAGTAGATTGCTGCTGGGAAAGGAAATGTGAGTGATGTAGCGTACTTCCTTGTAACATCGCTACCGTGTAGAAGAAGTTTGAGGTCATTGTTGAAGAAGTAATGGTATGGAATTTGAGGTTGATCCGGTCAGCCAATTGTTGGTAGGGGTTTGGTCCAATCAGTGTAGTAGGGAGCCTTGTCTTGTCTTGTGAAGTCGATGTTAGCTTCGGGATTGAGCCAATCGATATTGTTCGACATGGCTCGTGCAATGTTATCGAGATGGTATTCGACTTCAATTTCACTTTCTGAGCTGTCTTTAAGCAGTTGGAAGGCATCATTCTTTATTCGCCTTAGCTCAGCCTTAGTCATCTTCTTCACTTTAAACTGTTCTTGAATCAGCTTCACATGCTCCATAGTACGGCCATCTACCATTTCTTGACCTTCTGGTAATGAGGGAGTAGCATCAACAAGTCTAGAAAACCAGTCGTATTCTTCGGTTGTATCGTCATCTAGCCATGAGACAACATTGGTCTTTGTCTTCTTCTTCTTTGACTTTGATGAGGACTCTGGTTTCTTTGTTGTGGCGGGAGAGGTGGGTTGTTGTTGTTGGGGCTCTGGGATCTCTTCATCATCACCACCAGTGTATTCGAAATGATCACCGGTTTTCTCTGTTGATTGTGGTAACTCAGAGTCCTGAGGTTTATCTGTAGTAGCAGAACGAGGAGGAGATCTTATTTCAGTGGTCTTGGGTGTGGTAGAGGCATAGAGGATGAGTCATCAGACTTCTTTTTGCGTTTCGTTTCTTTGTCTTTATCCGCATCATCATCGTCTCTAGGACGCTTAGCCGTTTCAGCTGCCGCTTTGCATGACGTTTTAAGTTGGTAATCCAGCAATGCGTCAAGCAGTTTACCTTCGCAGAGGTAAACGTTGGAGATCGTTTTGACATTTGAAGTACAAGCTTGGAAACTAATTCTGCATCGGAGAAGGTTGTAGGCTCAATTGGGTTGATTGTAACTGTTAAAGGCGTTGATCTTATCGTTTGCTTGGCTCACTGCATGAGATTCGGATAAAGTTGTCTGGAGAACATCTCCCTTGTCACTCCAGGAACAGTGTTGAGAAGGAACTTATGAGTATATTCCTTAATCGTCTTGTTTATTTCACCCTGTACATCTCGATTGAGAAACTTCTGGATATGTTCCCGTTCTGCCAACATCTGGTTTATCCCGTTTTGAAGAAGGTTGACTCTGTCAGCAAGCTGATTCAGCTTCCTGTTAACAATGTTACGTTTCTTTGCTTTTCTGACAGCATGGACAATCTTCGCCTTTGCTCGGGATGCCCAAGTGTCGGTCGGCTTCTTTACCGATTTGGATGCGGATCTGGTGGTTGCTTTGGATGGTGGAGGTGATGAGTGTGAGGATGAGTCTGATGAGGACGAGACATGAGGAGGTTCAGGGTCCTTTGGTGGCTCGGAAGTTTGTTCCTTACTAAGGGTGGGACTATCTAGAAGATAATTCTTGGCTTCCTCCTCAACTTTAGCCTTTTCTTCAGCCTGAACTCTAGCTTCTTCATTTGCTTTTGCTAGAGCTTCTTTTTCTACTTTTTCATTGGCTGCAGCTTCAGCATCTTCTTCAGAAACTTTCTTAGACTTCTCCTTTTCAGGTTCCTCAAAGTCATAGACGATAGAATCCTCAAGTTGCCGTTGTTGTTGTTCGTGGGTGGTGGTACCAGTTTCCTTATCGGGTTGATTAACCGCATCGGAAACTGGTGTTGATAGTGCACCACCACTTAATCCTCCGGGGCCACGAGTTTGTTGTTGTTCGAACTCTTTGGCAACGTGTTGAAGTCTGAGGTTCTTGAGCTTCTTTCTATAGTCTTTGTCTTCATCCAGTGGCTCTTCTTCTGAGCTCTCTTCTTCGTGCTCAAGCACTGGAGTTTTCCCTTTATCAGCTTTTGGACTGGGAGATTTTTCTACTCTCAAAGTATCATCGATTGGTGTTTTAGAGTAGACAATCTCTTCGTCCGTTTCCGTTTCCTCTGAGCTTTCATCCATTAGCTTAGGTTCTGGTTTGGGAATAGGGATGGCACTCGATGATAGAACTCTCCTTTTGTTTGTGTGAGTCCTTTTTGGATACTTACGAGTACTCCCAGTGCTTGCGATACTTCCAGTACTGCCTCTTCTGGTTTTCCTAACAGGTATTCCAGAAGATTTTTCATCCATGAATCCCACTTTGCCTAATGCAACTGCTTCCAAATAACGTGTGTACGATTGTAGTCCCTTGATATCAACAGTGAGAAGGCAATCTGGTAATACCGCACCTTGTTTCTTCGTTGTTGAGTCCTTAAATCTGACAGCATTGAGTGTGGGCTCAAACAACACGGAGTGATGATTGGGGTCATCAAGTCTCAAAGGAATATCTGGATTATACCCTATAGCCCTTTGGATCAGCAGTTTTGTGTATCTGATATAAGGGATTTTGGTGCCAGGCTTTTTAAGGTAAGACATCATGTCGTCCCAGATCAGAGCTGCAAATTCGATGTGTTTCATGTTGACCATACCCCAAAATATTTATAGTTCAATGAGCTTGGGATGCTCATGACCACTATCACGTCCGGAAACGGATTTGGCAATCATTATGTAGAGTGTTCTCCATGGCTGGGGGGATGTTCTTAAGATCCACAGATGAGTGCTTTATGATTACCCCGGTAGCTTCATCATAGCCGATGTCGACCATGAACTGGAGAGCGACCTCTTCCGTTGGAGTAGCAGTGTATTCAGTAGGTTCGATGATAGGAAGTAGAAGAATAGCCCTCAAATCTGCAGGCGTGATGGTGACTTGTTTGTTGTTAAGTGTCACTGTCACAACACTTTGACCTTTGACCTTTTATATGGTGTGCCAGAATTGGTGAATGTAGATTTCCGGTACAGTAGCAGAATTTGTGAGCATGTTATGGTAAGGGTGAGTCTTCAGAATATCCACGACAATCTAACAGGATGACTCAGAACAAGTGAAGTTTTCAAAATCGACCCTGAGGTTGTTCTTTTCAATCTTCATTGTGTAACCGTCGGGGAAGATGTCTTCAACAGTGAGAACATTTGGTGCATCCACATTTTCCATTTGAACGTCCATATCGTGATCTGAAAGATATTTAGCCAAAAGAACCAATATATCGAAAGACATTATGTTAGTCAAAAGTTGATTTTATTGTCTATTTATTGAATATGATATGTTAACGAATGTTACGAGTCCAATGTCACTTGTTAGTCCAATAGTCCAAAGACGTCGTGATAAGTTTCGTGAGTAGATTAACTTTGAGTTTTAAAGTCCAAGTTTTCACTTATTTTAATAACTTATTAAACATTTATGCTTATTAGTGACATTTTGGTTTCGTGACGTTATTATTTATTTATTTACAAGTTTGCACGCGTAACAATTCACAATTTTGGTTAAAATTAGGCTTAGGCGTAGGATTTGCAAGCTTTTGCGTAAATAGTAGACCATACACGTAGGATCTTGACATACGCGTAAGAAATGTGACGCATAAGAAAAGAGGGCCTTAAGCATAGAGCTTACGCGTAAGCGTATATGGGAGCTTACGCGTAAGGCTTACTCGTAAGAGTGAACCTTATGCGTAAAGCTTACTGTTTATGCATATCCTTCACAGGATACGCGTAGTCCCCTTTGTAGAACCTTACGCGTAAAGGTTACGCATAAGATTACTCTTACGCATAACATTCTACGCGTAAGGTGATCCTTATGCGTAGAAGCACAGTTAACCTTGATTCTGATTATTTCAGGCGTAATAACCTGAAACAAATGAATCACCACACATCCATTAACACCATATTCAAACCCCTTCAGTCTTATCATGGACATTTAATTCAACAGAGTTACGCGTAGAATACACATATGCGTAAAGCTTAAACCCTAGGATTCAAAAATTATGGTTAAGGATTCTAGCCATAGGATTGACACCAAATCTTTTTTGGGATATCTTAGATGCCTAAGGATATGATTTCAACAAGTTTTAACATCAAAACCTTCATGAATCAAGAAAACCTAATTCGTATGAACATAAACCCTAATTCTTAGTTTTCACCAAATTAATGTTTCTGGGTATGTTTCAAGCAAGGTTTTGGTAAATTAAACATGTTAACAACTCTCATATGAAAACACCTAAATCACGCGTATAAACCCTAATTTTGAAAAATGGTCAATTCGTGTTTCTGGGTGGATTTGTTTGATAGAAATGGTATAAAAGTGATCATATAAACATTTTAACACAACCATTTTAACAAATAACACCCAAACATGATTATGTGTTCATAAGCTTATGCGTAGAACACAAATTCATGCCTAGGCACAAATCTAGCCGTTGGATCTTGAAACAAATCAAAACCATTGTTTGTTTTAACACCAAGAATCAAAAAACCACTTACAAATTTAAGATCTACAGCACGGTTTAGAAGATTGAAGCTTAGTCGTAGGATTTGGTGGTTGAGAGTAATAAATGTTGAAGTTAATGTGTTTGAAAAAATTAGGTGGAGTGTTTTATTAAAATAACTTTGAGCTTTTGACAATTTCAGTCCCTCCACCTTAACCATTTTCATCCAACGCCCATAACTTCCATTTTGGTTACGCAAAACATGATATTTGGAAAGAAACTTGACGACACTCCCCCTCGACTTAAGAAATAATGAAATTTTATAAATTTGAGCCCGGGGAGTGTCAGTAAACCAGAAATGTGACCACCATTATCAAAGAAACAACCGGGATAAGGTAACATGCAAGTACAAGGTTTTTATGAAATCGAAAAAATATTTACTTTCTCCCCCTCAACACTTGACCAAGAAAATACTTAATTTTGAAAGAGTAAAGTGTTGACGGAAGATTTGTACTTGCCATGTTAAAAGAAATATAGATAGAAGAATTTTTTTGTAGTTTTCTCAGATTTTATATTTTTGCATTTTGTTTTTGAAAATATTTACAAAAGAGGTTTTGGTGTTTGACTGGTTTTAAGAATGTTTCAAAAGTTCATCCAGTTCCTCTAGAGTCAAACACCGCATACCAATTCGGTGGACCAACTCATTAAACCTAGCAGGAGCTAAGGCTTTGGTGAGAAGATCTGCCAGTTGATATTCAATACCCACAATGTATAATTCAACGGTACCCTTTTCCACGTGCTCCTTGATGAAATGATATCGAAGATCGACGTGGTTTGATTTTGAATGTTGAACAGAGTTGCACGAGATCGCAATAGCACTTCAATTGTCGCAGTACATCGGGATTCTGTCAAATACGTAACCATAGTCTTTGAGTTGTGTTCTCATCCAAATGACTTGAGCACAACACGCCGACATGGCTACATATTCTGCTTCAGTTGAGGACAACGATGTACAATCCTGCTTCTTCGATTGCCATGACACCAGTTTATCACCAAGAAATTGTAGAGCTCCTGAAGTACTTTTACGAGAATCTAAGCAACCTGCGTGATCAGCATCTGAAAAAGCTGTTAGTTCAAAACCAAAATCCTTCGGATACCAGATCCCCAAGTTAATGGTTCCCTTGATGTATCGGAGGATTCTTTTAGCCTCAGAGAGGTGAGTTTCAGTTGGTCTCGACTGATAACGGGAGCAAAGATATACAGCAAAGACAATATCAGGTCTACTGGCTGTTAGATACATGAGAGACCCAATGATACTTTGGTATTTGGTAGGTTCAACCAATTTCCCATGCAAATCAGCGTCCAGTTTCTTGGTATGTGCCAATGGAGTGGCATAGGTGTCACAGTTTTGCATTCCATTTTTGTTTAAAATTTCAAGGGCATATTTGGACTGACTCAAGAAAATACCACAGGGTGATTGATGAACTTGCAGTCCTAGAAAGAACGTAAGTTTACCCATCATGGACATTTCAAAATGTTTTTTCATCAGTTTTGAAAAAGCGTTTGAGTACTTTAGATGTGTTGACCCAAAAATGATGTCATCCACATAAATTTGAACGATTAAAATGTGTGCCCCGTGATATTGTATGAAAAGTGTAGGGTTGACCGAACCTTTGACGAAATTATTGGCGATAAGAAAGGATGATAACTTATCATACCACGCCCGAGGGGCTTGTTTGAGGCCGTAGAGAGCCTTGTTCAGCTTGTAGACATGGTTCGTGTTAGGAATTGGAAATTACCTGTTAAAGTGCCGGTCACCCCAATTATGGTCTAGCATATGTTAGCTCGTAGACGTGTCGTTATTTAGGTTATTTAGTAGTTAATTAGTTAGTTTGTAGCGTAGTATAGTTTAGTGCAACACCGTGGAGGAAGGACGGGTCTTTACCCACTGTATACCTGATCCACAGGCCGTTAGGAGGTCGTGTAGTCTGTAAGTATAAATACCCCTTCCATCCTTGGAAGGGGTGGTGCTTCTTTTAATCTAACCTTTACATTTTGTTAAGCAAGTCTCTACCAAGAACACCCTCTCACTCTTTCTCTCTCTAAAACATGGCATACTTGTATCATCATCATCCAAGGCCGCCTGAATCATCAATAACACAATATTTATGATCCTACAAATGGTACCAGATCCTAGGTTTTGTTGTTTGTGTTGATTCTTGTGGTCTATCTCATGGTTTTTGCGGGTTCTTTATGCGGTTTGTTACATTTTATGATGTGATTTGTCGAAGTTGTATGATGTTTTTTTGTGGAATCTGGTTGTTATGATTTGGTAAAAACTGTTTTGAAAATGAGTCCTTGTCTTAAAACGTAATACTGTGTTTTTGGTTAGAAAACTGTATGTTAATTTTGAGTTCTTAAGCAGTTTTTAAGATTGTTTTGATTCTGGTCTCATATCAAGTTCTTAAGCAGTTTTTTGTTGTTGTGGTTTTGAATCTGCTGGTGTCATATTATAAATCTGGTTTTGATGAAGTTTTTAAAACTGTTTTACAACTTGTTCATTATAGCGATTTGTGGTCTATGCTGTCTGTCACATCTTTGTCTAGATTCACAGTACAGGTAGCGATTTGTCTTGATTTTCTTGAAAGCGACTTGTCTTTACAAGTCGTAGCGATTTTTCTATCATGGTAGCGACTTGTTATTTAACAAGTAGCGACTTGTGTATTCAGACCTAGCGACTTGTCTTGACTGTGTCGAGATTCATGGTTTGTATAGCGACTTGTCTTTACAAGTCGTAGCGATTTGTCCATCATGGTAGCGACTTGTTATTTAACAAGTAAGCGACTTGTGTATTCAGACCTAGCGACTTGTCTTGACAGTAGCGACTTGCTAAGAATGAGATGAAGAAGAAAAATCGTCATATGACCACGACAACAACTATACCATATAACAACCATTAAATATCACAACCTCAGGCTATCAAACCATCATCAGTCCATGTCTAAACCAAACGTCACATGAAACAACAACTCCCTATTCATACAATAACTCAACATCTGATTCATCACTAATGATATTCTAAACCCATTTTCCATTCGAGTTTAACATAAACTAATTACGGTATTAAGATAAAGGGATCTCAGTTTTCATGACTCGTGGTTATCATAAGTAACAACAAGACTTTCAAGAGTCCATAACACGATTCATTTACATCATCATAGATCTAAAATTGTACGGTAATCTTCTTTGAATATTCGAACCTGTTAAGGGTAAAACAATAACAAGGATGTTATCATTCTCCATTCGAGTTCATTTTGAGACTAATTAAATATCAAGACTCTTTCGAACTAAAAAGTATAATCTTAGATTTGATTCGGTCTTAATCTTGTCAAGACTCTTTCGAACCATTCTCATCACAGATCAAGGTTGATATTATTCGAACTCAAAGATAGATTATATCAATGTTGATATATCTTCTCTTTATGTCGTTTTTTAAAAGGGAAATCATCACTGATCTCAACATATTGATAATATTCGAATATCAAAGAAATGAGTCATAAAAATATGGTTATACTCCTTTCTTTAATTCTTTATAGACCAAATCAATACAAAAGGGAATAATCATGTTCAGTACCTACCTGAAAACAGTCTTGCAAGATCTCTTGCCCTCTTCTCTCTCGAAGCCATCCCTGTGGCTGAGAATAGTTGAAACCGATTCAAAACCTCCTAGCCAACCCTGTGGCGAGGCTATTGTTATCATTGTATTAAGAGATGAGTGTGTGATATGTGAAAATGATGTGAGCATTTTTAGGGTTAGTGGTGTATGTTAACTGATGGGGGCGGATCATTAAGGAGTGGTTTTAGGGTTTGTTGGTGAGAGGTGTTACCTAAATAAAGGAAGAGGCGGACAATTATGATTTAGGGTTAGAGGATTATTAGGGTTTGAAGATAAGTGTGTGTGATGGGGGCGCATTTTTGTGTGGATGGGATTAGGGTAAAATGTGTGATAAGGTGCGTTTTTATATCCTCGAAATATTAGGGCAACCGGTTTAGTTAACTACTTGAGTATTTTAATGGGCCTCATTTCTTGTTATCTGATATGTATTTGTTGGGGGTATATACGTGGGCCTCATTATTTGTTGAGGGTGTATTCATGGGCTGACACTGAATTAACTAGGTCGTGTTTTTTTTATCCACATGGGCTATAATACTGTTAGATTTGTGTTCCATAAGCATATATTGCAATATCAAACTCAATATCCTAATTTTTATTCCTTTTGTTGGGTTTTAGGTTCCTTGTATGATGAATTACTTTAAGTGATGGAACCGCGGACAAGCTTGAAGATAACCACGGACAGAAGAAGAGTAACCACTGATGAAGATAACCGCGGCTAGTAGTATTAAGTAACTGCTGATAGTATTGTAAGCACTGCTAGTTCTATAGTGTCGGTTAGTTTATTGTATCAGATAAATATGGAAAAGATATTTATCTTGTAGGTTACGTATTGTATATTGTATAGGACTCCTTAACCTATAAAAGGAGGTCCTAGGCTAGGTTAGATATACGTATGTTTGATATCTAAGGTCGATACACTTCAAGGTTGCAAAACCCTAATACTGTAAGAGTATTCGTATTAATAAATAATATTGAGGTGTTGAATGTTAATTGTTCTTCTTCTTAAGATTAAGTATTAAATTCCGCGTGATACTTAATAAGTTATTTGTTTAAGTCAGTTTCTATATTAGATCGTTTGCTCAACTGGGATCAACAAGTGGTATCAGAGCTTGTGATCTAGAAACTGTTAACAAGAAGAAGTCTGTTAATTTGTACTCAAGAAAGTTAAGATGTCTGAAGAAACTCACATGGTGACTGCTTCTAAGGTTCCTATGCTCAAACATGGTGAATATCAAATCTGGAGGATGCGAATGAGGCAATACATTCGCATGATTGATTATGCTCTATGGGATGTTGTTGAAAAAGGAGATACTCTTCCTTTGAAGGGTGAGGATGGTAAGGAGATTACCATTGTTAGTGAACCTGATAAATCTAAGAGGAAAATGGAGATCAAAGCTCACAGTCTTCTCTCCATGGGAATACCTAATGAATTTGCATTGGACTTTGATCAGTATGAGTCGGCTAAAGAACTATTGGATGCTCTTGAATTAAGGTTTGCTGGTAATGAAGCTACCAAGAAGTCAAGGATGAACATGCTTAAGCATCAGTTTGAAACCTTCACTGCTCAAAGTGGAGAAAAGATTGATGGCACATACAATAGGCTTCAAAAACTCATCAGTCAACTGAAGGCAGTGGGTTACAAGTTCCTTCAAGAAGATATTAATTTGAAGTTCATAAGGAGTTTATCATCTGATTGGGCTATTCATACAATTGTGTGGAGAAATAAGACGGACTTTGCTACAATGACTCTAGACAATCTCTTCAATAACTTGAAGGTTTATGAGTCTGAGAATAACTTTTCCAACTCGTCTTCTTCTAATCAAAACATTGCTTTTGTATCCACAAATCACAAAAGCTCACAAGATGTATCCACTGCTGCCTATGGTATAACCACGGCTATTGCAAACAATACCACTGTTAGTGATAATGTCAGTGATGGTGCAATTTGTGCTTTTCTGTCAGATTTAACTACTAGTGTTGATGTTTTGAATCAAGATCTAGATCAAATTGATCCTGATGATCTTGATGAAATTAACCTTCAATGGCAAATGGCAATGCTGACTCTCCAGGCAAGGAAGTTTCTGAGAAGGACTGGAAGACATGTTAGGTATGATGGTCAAAGGAGAGCTGGATTCGACAAAAGCAAGATGGAGTGCTTTAATTGCAAGAAGAAAGGTCATTTTGCCAGGGAATGTCGAGCTCCTAAAAGACTTGAGGGTATTAAGAAGACAACAGAAGAACCTACTAGTTCTTCAGCTTTGGTTGCTCAGGATGGACTTGGTGATTATGATTGGAGTGATCA
Organism: Chrysanthemum seticuspe; assembly: GCA_019973895.1. Classification (NCBI taxonomy): domain Eukaryota; kingdom Viridiplantae; phylum Streptophyta; class Magnoliopsida; order Asterales; family Asteraceae; genus Chrysanthemum; species Chrysanthemum seticuspe. Next base: position 148,971,640 of record BPTQ01000009.1, on the reverse strand, counting down.
GATTGAAGAAGGTCCAAATGCAGCTTTTCTTGCTAGTGAAGCTTCAAAAGAGCATAACTTTGCTCTAATGGCCTATGCTTCATCTTCTGGTTCAGATTCTGAGGTATCTAATGATTCTAAAGCATCTACTTGTTCTTTTAAATCATGTTCTGAAAACTTAGAGTCTCAAAAGGCTATCACTGAGAGTATGAGAAAAGAAGTAGAGAGATTGACTCTAGATAACTTAGGATATAGAGTTGGTTTAGAGGGTGTGGAAGAGAAGCTAAAATTCTGTATTAAATGTGAGTTTGAGTATGTAGAAAAGATTAATATATTAGGTGGTGAAATTGATCTTAAAAACAGAGAGATTAAAATGCTTAAAGATAGACTAGCAGAAGCAGAAAGTGTAAAAGTTAAGGCCCTAGAGGAAAAAGAAAAACATATTGTTAGGGTTGCTAAATTACAATATGCTTCTGATCTTGTACAGAAACCAATTGGTAAAAAACTGCTTAGAGATGGTACTGGTATAGGATACAATGATATGCCACCACCCCCTTTAATGAAACATGCACCACCAGTTAAAGAACTGTCATTTAGTAGTGAGTTCAGTTTTAATAAACCTGTTGAAGAAGAAAATAAGACTGAATTACCTAAGATATGTTCTGCTAAGTTATCTGGTGCTCCCATAATTGAAGATTGGGAATCAGATTATGAGGATGTTAGTACTGAATCAACTAAGTCTGATAAGATAGAGCCTGTTAAGAAAGTTGATTCTAAACAAGTCAATCCTGTACCTAGATTTGGAGCTAAAGTTACCAAGAAAGTTGTAGAGTACAGAGAAATACCTAGGGAACAGATGAAACAATTTAAACCTAGGGGAAATCAAAGAAGCTTAAATGGTCTAATTTCTAACAGACTAGGTGATGAGTTTCAATGTGTTAACAAGGCTTGTTTTGTGTGTGGTAGTTTTGACCATTTACAGAGGAATTGTGATAAAAACAGACCACAAGTTTGGAATCAATGGAGGAGGGTAAATCATAAAAACTTTTCAAATAAAACACACCCTCATCCTAAAAGAAACATGATTCCAAGAGCAGTGCTGATGAGGAATGGGAATACAAAATCTATTGTCACTGCTACACAAAAATGGATTCCAACCACGGCTAAGCAAAATGTAAACGCGGCTAAGCAGTGTCAAACCACTGATAAGCCAAAAATCACCACTGATTCAAAAGAAGTTTTAAAAATTCCAAAGGTGATAACTGATATAGTGGTTGGAAATCATTTTTATGCTGTTAAGGCCTCAGCAAGTTGGCAATGGAAGCCTAAGACAAAGGTTTTACCATATGTCAACTGTGCATCAATGGACCTAACAAAATTTGAATATTTTGATGCACAGGGCAGACCCAAGTCAGTAATGACTTGGGTCCAAAAGAGGAACTAATCTTTGAAATCGTATGTGCAGGGCAATCTTCAAACTGAGCTAAAAGATAAAGGAGTATTTGATAGTGGTTGCTCTGGGCACATGACTTGGGATGGAAGCAATTTGGAAGATTTTGAAGCTTATGATGGAGGATATGTGGCATTTGGCAATGAACCAAAGGGAGGAAAGATTCTTGGCAGAGGCACAATCAGAACAGGGAAGCTAGACTTTGAGAAGGTCTATTTGGTACAGGGACTAAAGTACAATTTATTCAGTGTTTCTCAAATGTGTGATAAGAAAAATTGGGTACTTTTTGGGGAAACTGAGTGTGTGGTATTATCTCCTGAGTTTAAGATGCCTGATGAGAAGTTTATACAACTTAGGGTACCTAGGAAGGAAAATATATACTGTTTTGATCTTAAAAATGTTCTTCCTAATAGGTCCTTATGTTTGTTTGCTAAAGCATCTGTTGATGAGTCAATATTGTGGCATAGAAGGCTAGGTCATCTAAATTTCAAAACAATCAATAAACTGGTAAAAGGTAACTTAGTGAGAGGGTTACCTTCAAAGGTTTTTGAGTGTAAGGAACTGTATGTGGCCTGTCAAAAAGGAAAACAACATAGAGCCTCTTGTAAGACCAAAACTGTAAACACCATAACACAACCACTATTTATGCTTCATATGGACTTATTTGGACCAACTTTTGTTAGAAGCTTGAACCATAAGCAGTATTGCCTAGTTATCACTGATGATTATAGTAGATTTTCTTGGGTATACTTTTTGGCTACTAAGAGTGAGACTAGTGAGATTCTTAAGAATTTCATTACTAAGATAGAAAATCTAGTAAGTCATAAGGTCAAAGTAATCAGATGTGATAATGGAACTGAGTTTAAGAATAATGTGATGAATCAGTTCTGTGTAGATAAAGGTATTGAAAGACAGTTTAGTGTTGCTAGAACACCACAACAGAATGGTGTAGCTGAGAGGAAAAATAGAACACTAATTGAGGCTGCAAGGACTATGTTGTTAGAATCTAAGTTACCAACTACCTTTTGGGCTGAAGCTGTAGGAATTGCATGTTATGTGCAAAATAGAAGTAAGGTAGTGAAGCCTCATAACAAGACCCCCTATGAGCTGTTACATGGTAGGAAGCCAATGATTGCATTCCTAAAACCTTTTGGGTGTCCTGTTACCATTTTGAATACCATAGATTACCTAGGCAAGTTTTCAGAGAAAGCTGATGATGGATATTTTTTAGGCTATTCCACTAATAGTAAAGCCTTTAGAGTATACAATAAGAGGACTAGAATTGTTGAAGAGAACCTACATGTTCAATTCAGTGAAAAGACTCCTAGTGTTGAGACCAAAGGACCAGACTGGTTGTTTAACATTGATATGCTAACCAAATCTATGAATTATGAGCCTATCATTGCAGGAACATCCACTAATGCTGATGCAGGTTTACAGAAGGATTCTGAAGTAGATAAATCTTCCAAGGAAGCTGATTCTCCAACAGAGTTCTATTTGGTTGAAAAGTGGAAAACTGGTACTGTTCCTTCCATCATTCACAAGCATGGTCCCTCTGATGATGATATACTTAATACTGGAGGCAACGTTAATCATCATCAAAATAAAGATGAGTTGGTGCAAGATAACTCAGTGTCGGTAGAAGAAATTGAAAAGAAGAAAAAGCAGTCTGCAAGCACTGCTGAGCCTACTGTAAGTGCTGATAGGCCATCTGTAAATGCTGACAAGCCATCTTCTACCACTGATAGTTCAAGTGCAATTCCTGCTACAAGCACTGATGATAGTACTTTCTTTGGACCTTATCCAAAGCCACTATATGATGATGAAGAGTATCCACATGATCCTAATATGCCTGACTTGATTGAGATGGATACTCCTACTGATGATGAAGACTTGGATGAATTCTTCAATGCTAATTTGACTAATTTGGACACTGTTATTAATGAAAGTCCAATTACCTCTACCAGAATTCACAAAATTCATCCCAAGGAACAGATTCTTGGAAATTTGAATACTCCAGTTCAAACAAGAAGCAGAGTTAAGAATTCAGAACCCTTTCCTGAACATGGGTTCTTTGCAAGATCTCTTCACAAAAGAAACAGTCATAAAGATCTGCAAAATTGCTTGTTTGCTTGTTTTCTATCTCAAAAGGAGCCCAAGAGAATAGAAGAAGCTATAACAGAAGAAGGATGGGTTGAATCAATGCAAGAGGAGCTTCTTCAGTTCAAACTTCAAGAAGTTTGGACATTGGTTGATCTTCCAAATGGGAAGAGGGCTATTGGTACTAAATGGGTATTCAGAAACAAAAGGGATGAAAGAGGAATTGTAGTGAGGAACAAGTCAAGATTGGTTGCTCAAGGATACACACAAACTGAAGGTTTGGACTATGATGAAGTATTTGCACCAGTTGCAAGGATAGAAGCTATTAGATTGTTTTTGGCTTATGCTTCATTCAAGAATTTTGTTGTGTATCAGATGGATGTTAAAAGTGCATTTTTATATGGCACTATTGATGAGGAGGTATATGTTTGTCAACCTCCTGGTTTTGAAGATCCTGATCATCCTGACAAGGTCTACAGGGTGAGGAAGGCTATGTATGGACTGCATCAGGCTCCTAGGGCATGGTATGAATGCCTATCTACTTATTTGATGGACAATGGGTTTAAGAGAGGACTGATTGACAAAACTTTGTTCATTAGAAAGCACAAAGATGATATTTTACTTGTTCAGGTTTATGTTGATGACATCATCTTTGGGTCAACAAACAAGGAGCTATGCAGAGATTTTGAGAAACTTATGCATGATAAGTTTCAGATGAGTTCTATGGGAGAACTCACTTTCTTTTTGGGGCTACAGGTTCAACAAAGGACTGATGGTATTTTCATTAGTCAAGACAAGTATGTGGCAGATGTGTTGAAGAAATTTGGGTTTCAAGATGTCAAAAGTGCTAGTACACCTATGGAGACTCAGAAACCTATACTACCTGATGATGGGAGTCCCAAAGTTGATCTGAAGTTGTATAGATCCATGATTGTATCTTTGATGTATCTGACTGCATCTAGGCCAGATATTATGTTCTCAGTATGTGTGTGTGCAAGATTTCAAGTAACACCTAATACATCACACATGAATGCTGTTAAGAGGATCTTTAGGTATTTGAAAGGTCATCCTAAATTGGGCCTTTGGTACTCTAAGGATTCTCCTTTTGATTTGGTGGCCTACACTGACAGTGACTATGCTGGAGCTAGTCTGGATAGGAAGTCTACCACTGGAGGATGTCAGTTCTTGGGAAGCAGATTAATTTCTTGGCAGTGTAAAAAGCAAACTATTGTGGCAAATTCTACAACTGAGGCTGAATATGTGGCTGCTGCTAGTTGCTATGGTCAAGTTCTATGGATTCAGAATCAATTGCTGGATTTTGGGTATAATTTTATGCATACTAAGATTTACATTGATAATAACAGTACAATTTGCATTATCAAAAATCCTGTTTTACATTCTAGAACTAAACATATTGAGATAAGACATCATTTTATTAGAGATTGTAATGAGAAAAGGTTGATTCAAATGGTAAAAATCCATACTGATTTCAATGTTGCTGATCTTCTCACAAAAGCTTTTGATGTGGGGAGGTTTCAGTATCTTGTTGTTAGTATTGGAATGCTTATTCTCTAAATTTCTCAAATTGTTTTGTACAAGATTGTAAAAGTATTGGACTGTTATTATGTAATCTTAAGTATTGCTTTCTCTGTTATAACCACTGATAGTGTTGCTTCTAACCACTGATAGTGTTGCTTCTAACCACTGATAGAGTTGGTCTATCCTCTGCTAGTTGTTCTGTGTTTTCTCTAATCATTGTGCAGGAAAATGCTAAATCATTATAGAGATGCAAGAAGTACTGAAATCTCATTGTTCATTCAACAAAACAGTTTACAGCTTACAGCTTACAATGAAACTTCAAGTGCTGAATAACGACTACAACTATACATGATTTTCTCCTAATATTTCTACTACTACTATCCTTGCTGATATCGTTTGAATGCTGGATATGCATTTATCATATGCAAACGAAGCAGCTAAGGATCAAAATGGAAAGGATGGATTGATGAAAATGAAGAAGCTGAAGCTGATTGTGGCAGATAGATGGATGATATGATATTCTTCTTGTGCTCCATCTTCTCTTACCACCATTTAGCAACTTACTCCATCTTTCCTTTTCCCTTCCTGGTTACGATATGTGAAGAAGCACCATGATTTGGTGCCCTAAGACCAAGAACCAGCTCTCTGTCACTAGGGAGTGGTGGGTTTCTTGCTCGAGGTCTTGGTTGGGGGTTAGAAGATGAAGGTTTGGAGTTTGCAGTTCTCTTCTTAGAAGAGTCATCAGAGTCTTCTGAAGCATCACTTGGATCCACAACACTATCATCTTCAGATGATGGGAGAAATGGAGATTTTCTTGGTCTTGGTTCTAGTGGAGGCAAATAGGTTAGCCATGGGTTTCCATCTTCACTTGATGATGAAGATGATGAAGAGGATGAGGTGGTGGTTAGATCAACCACTTCTGGTTTGTTCCAACTAGGGTTCCACATTTTGGTTGATTGGGAATTTTGGAGCAATTAGGGTTTTATCTCTTGATTGGTTTGGGCGTTATATGATATATGGGTGCTTTTTATAAGTGAGGATTAGGGTTACTGAAGTAACTAAGGGGCAGGTTAAATGTGGTTGGAGAGTTAATGAGGTTCTTGGGGATTGGACTGAGATATATTCTAGAAGTTGACTATGTTGACTTTACTGTTCTAACCTCGGATAGGTCATTTGTAACCACTTCTGGCTATTTCTAACCACTGACAATCATAATCTTTGTCTTTGTGTTTGTTTTGTGTTGTCTTGCAGGAAAGAAGGATGTCTTTGCATAAGGAGCTAGTGTGTTTGCTGCTTATGTTTGTGATAAAAAAAAAAAAAAAAAAAAAATTCGGGTTGTTTTGATGTCAATTGTACTCCTTCTTATCTTGTGAGATACCATTCCCATTGGCCTGGATTTGCTTGCTCTACTGATGTTGTGCAGTTGGAAGGAGTGGTTATCTGCATCCACTGATGGAGTATTTCAACTACGGACAGATGTTGTGGAAGCACGGATAGTATGCTTATCTGTTTTGATACTTCAGGGGTTGTTTTTGACATTTTGGCAAAAGTATATCTTACTTATCAAATCACGGATGGATCACTTTCGCTAAACTAATAACCACTTCTACTTCTCCATATCCTTAAACCCTAATCACTTTTATTGATTTCTTCACAAACCCACCTTATTCACATCATTAATGGATTCACAGAAAATGCCTGAGACGTACTCCACTTCACATAATCTTGTTGCTCTTCTTACCAAAGATGCTCGCTCTGAAGGGTTTCATCAAATGATTGATTTCCTTACTCATAGTTCGATCCATTTTGCTTTAACGGTTGAACCTACCATTTTTAAAGCCTATATTCGACAGTTTTGGAAGAATGCTAAAATTGAAGTGGTTAATGGATTGGAGGTTTTTAGTACTAGGGTGGATGAGCATGCTATTTCGGTTTCTGAGGAGCTTATTAGAGACGTTTTGAGGCTTGATGATGCTGATGGGGTTGATAATCTTTCTGATGTTGAGATTGTGGCTGGTTTAGAGAGATTAGGCTACACATACAGAGGTGAAAAGGTACAATTTTTTAAGAATCTGTTTTCTCAACAATGGAAGTTTTTGATTCACACTTTGTTGATGTGTATGAGTAATAAGACCACAGGTTTTAATGATTTTCCTTCCAAGATTGCTACTGCTATTATTTGTTTGTCAGATGGGAGGAAATTTAATTGGTCTAGAATGATTTATGAGGGGTTAGTGCAGAATATTAGGAAGAAGGGAAAGTATTATTTGTATCCTCGATTTGTTCAATTGCTTGTGGAACACCAAATCCAGGATCCTATTGAACATGTTAGACTGTATGAAATAAATCGTATGATTCCTCGCGTGTTTGCATATATGAGGAATCTGCCACAGAACGTTGTTATTCCAGATGTTCCTTTGTTTCCTCACATGTTAAATTTTCCTACTGATTCTGAGGTTCATGAGGTTAGCAGAACAGAGGGCACTCAGCTTCCTCAGGCTAGTGCTAGTGGTTTGGTTAATGAGGCTGTCACACGGTGTGGAGGTGACATGATTGGAAGGGCTTCCACTACTGATTCATGCTTAGATGCTGGTCAGGATAGTGGAAACATCAATAAGACCCAACCTTTGGCAACTCCTAATGTGGGAAGTTCTTTAGAGCTTACCACAGGTGGAGGTATCCCTAGCCAACTGGCTACTACAGGGTACATAGATGATCAGGCTCGGTCTGGTGCTATGTCTTTTATATCCAAGGATTCACCGCTCGGAGCAGTTAACACAGCTCGAAGTGATGAGGATAGATTGGAACCTGACAATGAATTGACGGTTGATGATTATGTACCTGCGGACTTTTTCGATGATCCACCTCTCGGACCAGATAACACAGGTCGAAGTGGGGAGGATATTCTTGAACGTATAAATGAATTGACGGTTCAGTGTTCTAAGATGGAGGATAAGATTTCTAGTCTACAGGAGGTCACTGTGCTTTAGGGTAAAACTATTCGGAGATTAAAGCATCGGATCTTGGTTTTGGAAAGAGTGAAAAGACCTGGACTTGCTGTTTTGAAGGCTTTGAGGCGTCTGAAAAAGAAGGTGAACTCTTCTCCTACTCTGAATGTGGATGATGTATCCAAACAGGGGAGGAGTGATGGCATGACTTCAGGGGAGGCTGGAAATGTATCTGTTGGTGTTACTATGGAAGAAGATGTTGACAGTGGTGATCTCGACTTTGTAGTTTCTGATAAAGCTGGGAATGCTGTTGTTCTTGAAGAATTGAGGAATTTTGACATAGTACAGAACACAACCACTGATGGTATATCTGAAACCCCGGTTAGTAATTTTGTAACCACTGATGTTGTTTCAGATTTGGCTATTGATTCTCATACTGTCATACCAACTGCTATTACAACTACTTCTACTATTGTTACCACTCTTTCTGCATTACCATCTAAGCCTAAAGAAGTAGAGAAAGAGGCTGCAAGCACATTGATTAATTTGAGCAAAACATTATCAATACCTACATCAATTATTGCACCTGCTTTATCTATTCAGTCTACTGCTACTAAATCAAAAGGTAAACCAAAAGGTAAAAGTTTGGTTATTGGTGAACCTGTGAAGAAGAAAATGGTCAAATCTAGTGTTGGAAAAGGCAAAGAAGTAGTACTGAAGTTCAAAAATAAAGCAGAACAAGAGGCTTATGATAAAGAGCTTGCTAGAAGTATGGAAGAGGAGGATAGAGCAGTTTTGGAAAAGAGAAAGAATGATGAAGAAGAAGCTAGTCAGAAGATATTAGCTATATGGTATGAATCTCAAGAATATCTTAAAGCTTCAGAATTGATCAATGATGAATATACAGTACAAGAATGGGCTTTGTTCGATGATGAAGAAAAGGCTAGACTTCTGGGTATGTTGGCAAAGAAGGTTAGTAGAGGAAAGAAGAAAATTGTGAGAAAGAAACCTCCTTCTATTGCTCAGTTGAGGAATGTTTTGATGAGAATTATCAAGAATTCTGGTATATATGTTTCTGAAAATCTTACTACTTGTTCATTTACAAGAATTTTGGAAATCTATGAGAGATGTATAAGAATTAATAATGATGATTTCTGCCCGATGGATTCTCAAAAGGAAAAAGAGTGGGAAAAAGATCATGATGCATGGATGGAGAGTAAACGAAAAAGAAAATCTGTAGTTCAGGAGACATCTGATTCTAAGAAGTTGAAAGTTGTTGCTGAAGTGAATCCAATCATTTCTTATGAGTTTGATCTTTTAGATGGCAGTGAAGGAGTTTGGAAGATTCAAAGACTCAATAATGATATTTCTGAGTATAATAAATTTTCTCAAATGCTTCAATATTTTGATAGAGATGATTTGATGAATTTTTGGGTACTTTACAAGAATTATTTTGGTGAAGTACATCCAGATGATTATCATGAGAGGTTGATGTATCATAATTTGAAGATTCTATTTGAGCCTACTCATGATGAACCAGAATGGCAAGGACTCTATAATGGTCAAGTTACTCGTTGGTTTTTATATCAAACCTGTGGAGTTCATGTTTTAACTGTTTCTGGACAGATTATTCATATGCTTATAGAAGGTGAGTATCCTAAACTGAATAATCATCCAGCAATAATTACTCAGATGTTGAAGCCAGGTTGTTTCAAGATGTTATTGTCCTATGATAGTCAAGCTTATGACTTGCTGAAGAAGTATGAGAAGATACTTAAAAGTAAGTGTTTGGCTACATCCTCCACATCAGATGTTTTGAGCTTAAAAGAAACTTGAGAATTCTGTTGGAATTTGTCAAGTTTAGGGGAGGATTGTTGGGTTTTAGGTTCCTTGTATGATGAATTACTTTAAGTGATGGAACCGCGGACAAGCTTGAAGATAACCACGGACAGAAGAAGAGTAACCACTGATGAAGATAACCGCGGCTAGTAGTATTAAGTAACTGCTGATAGTATTGTAAGCACTGCTAGTTCTATAGTGTCGGTTAGTTTATTGTATCAGATAAATATGGAAAAGATATTTATCTTGTAGGTTACGTATTGTATATTGTATAGGACTCCTTAACCTATAAAAGGAGGTCCTAGGCTAGGTTAGATATATGTATGTTTGATATCTAAGGTCGATACACTTCAAGGTTGCAAAACCCTAATACTGTAAGAGTATTCGTATTAATAAATAATATTGAGGTGTTGAATGTTAATTGTTCTTCTTCTTAAGATTAAGTATTAAATTCCGCGTGATACTTAATAAGTTCTTTGTTTAAGTCAGTTTATATATTAGATCGTTTGCTCAACTGGGATCAACACCTTTGGATATAAATTTTGATATAAAGAGTGGTATTTTTGGTATGACAAAATTTTCACAGAGGATACAAATTCACGGCTTGAGCTAATATTAGATAATAATGACTTCGAGGTTCCTGACCGGTATTTCGTTGGTAATGATGTGACGGTTCAATCAGTTTTATTTGAACGTTGGACTTGGATGATTGGATTGATTTTCATAAACTGGGCCTTGATTTTTGCAAGTAACCAAGTTTGGACTATTCACATGATTGGGTCGAATGGGCTTCTCAAGAATTGGATTTTATATGAGTTGATTTATGATGATATTTGAGACATGCGTGGTATTAATTGATGATGAGATTTGTTGTGTTATGGGGTTTGATACTTTGGTTTATACATTTTCACGGACGATATTATGTCACGGCTTGATTTGTTATTTGAACAGGGTTGACTACGAGGTTGTTTGGACGGTCTGTCTTATTTGGATTTGCAGTGAGGTTTTCCGGACGTGTTTACTCATTTCGTCTTCATTCTTTCTACCCTTCCGCGAAGATGACTTGTTTGGGCATTTATAGAGTGTGATAAAGACTTGGCTATTTAATTACGGTTGTGATTCTTTCTCGCTTAACCCACAACGTAACTATCACTTCGGTGTCTCACTCAGTTGAGAATGTCAAGAGGTTTTGTACATTGGGTACACCGTTTCTTCTTCACAAGGATTAGTACAAGTTTGAGTAACAAATATGGGGAATTATACTTCATGATCAAGTTTGGTATATCAGGTTTACTTCACCAGGAGGTCACAACGTTAGCCGACAGAATGTGTGAATGATGTGTTTACCAAAGTGTTTATTGGATGGTTGATGATAATGTTGATGTTGGAAAATGAACCGCTGAAGAACCGCTGCATGTTCTCCTAACACAGATATTCACCGAAACCAAAGTTGTCATAACACATTCAAACTAACATTGTTTACGGTTTAGTCTTGATTTTGTAAAATCCCGCGAAAGAATCTATTTCTCGGTTTTAATCATAGACTTGTAAAATCCCGTGACAATGAAAACATCCCGGTTAAAGTAATGTGCATTTCCGGATCTATCTTACGGTTTATTCTTGGCTTTGTAAAATCCCGCGAAAGAACTATTTCTCGGTTTAAACCATAGAATTGTAAAATACCGTAATGATGGAACCATCCTTGAGAAAAGGAAGTGTATGTCGGGATCTTATCTGATACTGGTGCTATGGTTTCTGCTTTGAAGAAGGGATAAAGGGTGTACTTCATAAATTGGATGTGTGTTTGGATATTCGTCATGGCAGTTTGGTTATTACTTGGTTTTACGGGGTTATGTGCTTCTAACCATGGTCGGGATGGAAACCATTATCATAGTTCACTTAAAATGTCAAAGGAGGGTAGATTTGATCTTTTAACCAGAAGATGTGACAACGGCATTAATTCAATATTATTTATTTGAGGTTGAAGTGATATATCACGGGCGAGTGTACTTAGTATCTGAAGGTATCGGGGATGGTTGGATGAAGATTCTTCATGATCCTTGTTCGAGCTTATTATAAAAAATGAAGACTTGGAAATCTAGTTATTGTTGGGTGAATTTTTCCTTTTCTTTTACCACTTGGGGGAATTGGGCTCTTACCACCACAAAATAACTATCACTTTAAGGAGTTACGTTGTAGTGCTCAGTGTCACATTCAATTGTGGATTTTCAAGAGGTGATGTACGTCTTATACTTGATGGTTGGTTGGTTGAAGAGTATAGAGTACTTAGAGATTCAATGGAGGATGAAGTCTCGGCACCGCTCTTTCTTACATATGTGCAAGTTTAAGTCACGAGTTCGGGTTAGTTTACTTCAGGGTCAAATTCATCATATTGGGTTTTCTCCATCAGTTGTCACGACAAAGAGCCTACTGAATGATAATGGGATTGATTACAAGTTTTGCCAAGAGAGCTGAAAAGAGAGAGATTATGACGTTTGAACACAACAGTTCAAGCCTCGTTCTTCAAAGAAAAGAAAAGAAAAGTGTACGCTTTAGTGCGCTTTATCTTCTGAAAAAGAGAAATCTTCTCACTAATGACCATTCTCATCAACATGCTTCATGCTTTTTCCATGCGCTTCAGTCATCAAGTGAACCGGACTACTGATAATTACTCTTATTCCACTTGCTCAATATAAAGAAGATGGGGACATCATGTGCTAATTTTTCGGGGGAGAAGTGTGAATAGAATACATTTGGATGATAATCACTTGTTTAATCAAGAATGGCATCTCCGTATGCAATTCTTGAGGGGGAGAAGAAGTGTAAATTTTTTGCATGGTTGATTGATATTTGAGAATATATGGTCAAACGGCTCCTAACTCATGTAAGAACCGAGATTCTTCTTATCGGATCATCTTCACATGTAGTTTCTTCTAAGAGCCGTTGGTTGACATCTTTATACGGACTGTTGAGTTTAATGACAAAGTGCTTCCAGTTGCGGGGCTGATTTCCTTGATGAACATCTTTCTGTTCTTGTTTGACTGGGAGGGATTTGATTTAAGGGGATTTGCTTTTTGTAAGTTAACGGGAATGCATTTGGTGAGTTGAAGATGTTGACTTTCTATTCCCCAACTGGACAATCTTGAAGAAGGTCGAGTCTACAGTCGGTTCTACATTCTCTGCTACATGTTAGAAGACTAAAGACGAGTTGCATTTGATTATTTAAAGACTTCTTCTTAATCTTGGCATTTATCAAACAGATTGTCGGTTTAGGGGAAAGCACTAATTGGGGGAGAGTGAAAAGTCAGATTTAATCCCCAATTAGACTTGCTCACATTCTACTTCAGCAAGTTGATTCTCACAAGTGTTCAAGTGTTCTTCTCAACAGATTTCAAGTATTTGGGCTTATTATGTATTGCTGATTCTGAAGCATCAAAACCAGCAAGGGGGAAGGATACACACATCTAAACGCGAGTAAACATTGATGAACTTAATACTTCTAAGTGATTGAAGATATCCCGGGAAGACTAATGTTATTACCGCAGAGAAACTCAATGTTTATCTCATGGCGTTTAGTGTTCTTATTCCAACTATGTGGGGGAAGAGATGGAAGAGTTAGTTTCTGATGATAAAAGAGGTACACAAGTGTGTGATGATTTCGATGCTATCGAAATCATCAGGGGAGAGAGATTGTGTACATTGGGGATGCTCAACTGTCTCACTTGAGTGCTTAATCAGTGATTCAGAGATATAATCACTTATTTCGGAGTTGAAATCCGCAAAGATATTCCTCCGCAGAGATAATCAGTGATTCGGCCTGCTTCTTCAATGTTATCGGTTATTCTCTCTTTGGGCATTCGGGTACTTCGGGTTCTTGAGCTTCATACACTATCATCAGGGGAGAGAAAAGTATTCATCGTTGTTATTCTTTGGCTATCGGACTTAATCTGCTACTTCGATGTTATAAGTTTCTCTGTCTTTGGGTATACGTGTATTCGGCTTCGTGAACTCTACTCTAAGAGACTGACTGCATCAATTCATCTACTTGGGGGAAGTGGTTTCTTGACAACTTTTTGGTATGGATTGCTTCAGACTTCAGTGGTTATGAAATGTGAGAAGATTATTTATAAGTGGGATGATACGTTGCTGTTCTTGTTGATGATATAACCCCGAACGGAGAATCTCGACTATCGTTCTTAAAAGGAGCAGCGGGATTTATAATAATGGTGTGCTTCTCTGTGCACCTGGCTAAGGCAAGCTTGAAATAGAGCTTCGAATCTGCTCATCTAATGGATTTTCGGTTTGGGAGGAAGCTGCCAAAGTCTCTCTTTCTCAAAGGCTCATATTCTATCTTCTATTCTGGAGCCTCGGAAGCTTTGGTGGTGGAAGTTTAAGAGATGAGGAATTCTATCTTCTACGACGCGCTGCTTGATATCCTTATCTCGGTACACGCATCATCATCTTCTTAAACTATATCATCTAATCTATCTTTGTAAATATTTATCAAAAACAAAATACAAAAATATAAATCCAACAAAAAGAAAATAGAAAAATAGAAAATTTCAAAAACCCATAAAAAAATTAATTTTTTTTGAAAAATACCAAAAATATTGTTTTTCAAAGACATGTCTTCTGGTATCGATAACATCTGCGGTCTTAGAAATGTCATTCAACAATGGCACGGGACCATAGATGAAGTTCGAGCAGAAGGTGTAAATATTTATTTTAAAAACATGTCACATGTCAAATGGCTTACAATTATTTCAGACTGTAACCCGTGCTTAAACTATGGCTTGCAGTTACTTTAGACTGTGACCCGCGCTTAAAACCATGGTTTGCTATTATTTCAGATAGCAACCCGCTCTTTTAAAGAAAGGAAAGTGCTGCGTTAAACCAATTTCATAAATTTCGTGCACTTATCCTAAAACAAAATGAGGAAAGTATGTCGAAGGACTGCTGTTCCTACTCAAATATTTTTCCTTCAAAAATTCTTCAGAAAAATATTTGTTTTAACAAAATGGTGGTAAATGAGTTGCTTTAAAAACAATCAGATTCAGAATGTTCTTAAATTTGCAAACTCAATCAATGACTTTAGCGCTTTTAAAACTTTTCATAGAAAGAGTCATTGATTGAGGGGGAGAATGTTTTTCAAATTTACATCATCTAACGGGCTTTCTTAATTATTCTACGTGCTTAATTAAAATGATATTTGCCTATGTCGAAGGACTAGGAATTTAGGATATGACTGTTAGGATTAGATGATTAGAGTTTGATGAACACATAAAATCCCATGCTTTATATGATCTGATTGATATGTTGAATTGACTTTTATTAGTCGATTGCTGTTTGGGTGATGTCAACCACCATATATCTGTCTGTGTTCACTAACATATGAAGATATCATGGTTTATAAGAATGTTCCCGATCCGGATCCCACATATGAAGATGATTGGATGCCGAAAGGAAAGGGTAAATATATCTTGGGTTGACATATGAAGAAACGGAGCTTAATTTGACTTCTATGGAGAGTTGGCATGAAAAAAAATGCAACGTAAGAGGTCTCACTGCATCAGCAGATGGTTTTCTTCATTATCAAATGAAGAAACGGAGCTTAATTGGACCTCTATGAAGAGTTGGCATGAAAAAATGCAACGAAAGAAGTCTCACTGCATCAGCAGATGGTTTTCTTCCAGCCTTACAATAACAACAAAAGCAGCTCAACCACCTAACGTATCTTTGTGCAACAAAATAGTGATGATACCATTTTTTAAACAGGTTTTAAATAATATTGTTTTGAAAAATGGAAAAATATTGTTTTGAAAATAAATTGGACTTAATTTTGAAAATCACCGGACTTCATTTTATCAAAACTTAAGTCACTCAATCATCGACTACGGTCATCGATTGAGGGGGAGAGTGATTTATAATAAAATATTTTCAAATGATATTTCATCAAAAAGTCCGTTTTGTACAATAATAAGTGGTGATCTAAAGATTTAATGTTATGTCATGGTATGATTTTTCTTTTGAATCAAGGTCTTTCAAAATAAAATTTTTTCTGTTCTTGTTTGATTGTGAAATTGTTTTATTTTACATAAAAGATCTCTTAAAACAATCATACCTGACACTAACAATCTTTAATGTCTTAAAATGGTCCTTATCCGTCATTTTTTCAAAATCAAATCTTGCCACGTCTTTCCCCAAAATTTTCTAAATGATTTAAATCAATTGGGATCACAAATCTCAATTGGTTTGAAATTTTTGATCGGGGGAGAGATCGTGATTTAAATCTCAAATCTGTTTTAATAGAATTGGTTTTAGTCCTTCAAAGGCACTCCTGCCTCCATGTGCCAAACGATTTCAATATACATAATGCACATGTTGAGGGGGAGCATTTATCCAAAAACTAGATGAGTTTTTTAAATCAGGCACATTTTCTCCCATGTTTTCTAAACCTTATTATATCACTTGGGATCCAAAATCTCAAAGGGTTTGATATTTTTGATCGGGGGAGAATTTGTGATTTAATAATGAAATTTGAGAAAAGGTGATCATTTTGATTCAATTGTGCAGGCTGCTCTCTCATATGTGCTAAACGCTTTCGTATCTTGAAGCACATATTGAGGGAGAGCATTTCAAAAGAAAATAAACTTTCAAGGTACAAAGATTTATATGTTTCAACATAATGTACCTTGATTGATTTTCTAATGGTTTCTTAATGGCTTTTGTGATCGTGGATGTACTTAAAAAGAACTCTTTCCTCTATGTGATAAAAATAGATTTCAAATATCCTATGCACATATTGAGGGGGAGAATTTACCAAGAAAATCAAATGGCTTTTTCTACGGAAATTGTGATCAAGAAATTATTTCAAAGAACTCTTGCCTCCATGTGCTAAACAATTTCAAGATCATATGCACGTGTTGAGGGGGAGCATTTCTAAATGATCAAAACTATTAAGGTACAAAATGCTTTGATCTCGTATCACAAGTACCTTGATTGATTTTTCCAAATGATTTTTCAATTGGTTTCAAGGAAGAATGAACTGTACCAAAAGACCGACCATTTTACTTTATGCATGGAGTTATAAGGATGGTTAGGATAGGTATTCGTTCCCACAATCTCGCCAGAGCCGGAGGGATCTACCCAGGGACAATCCACTAGATAGTGTAGAGTCCTTAGGTATGATGAAAAAAGGAGAAAAATGAGAATATGGGAAGAGTGCGGATTGAGACTGAGCTAGTACTGGAATAAACCCAACAAGGTTCTAGTAATGAAGTCTCGGTTAGCACTGAAGGGGTTGAAGAATGAAAAAGAATTAAATGTGAAAAGGGTGAAAAGAAATAGCCCTCCAATAATTCAACCTTAGGGCAGAAACCGGGTTCAATACATATGCTACTGGTGTTTACTAAGGTAACACTGGTATTGAAGACAAGACGTCATGGACCCAGTGATGCACTGCACTACAACTTCCCAACCTACTCAAGTTCCTCTTAAAATGGCTTGTTTCATTCTCACGGGGAACCGATATTAACTATCGACTTTCTCTTAGAGATTGTTGATATTGAATAAGGAGACCTTCTCCCTAGTCTCCGACATAGGAAACCAAATGTGCACAATTGAGTCTAGAGCCAAGAGATCGTCCACAATATCTCATTAGGACACAAAATTAATGAAGACTTGTTGTTTCACACAATGTGGAAAATAAGTATATATATATTAAGAGTCCTACACATTATCCTTTTGGTACTGCCAGAACATCCGAGTGATATGTAAGTATTCACGATGAAGATGGAAATCCTTCTAGAGCCAACATCAAACAAGCTCTTGGTGGGTGACATGTGAGATCTTTCATAAGATCAAGCTTGTGACAACTGGACAGAAACGATGGGTCGATTCACTCTTGAATCAACCTTGGTCCAGGATTGGAATTGAAGAATACTTTTGGAAAAACCGTTCGATGTGCAAATCTTCTTTTTTTTAGCACATCGAATGTGTATTCATTTTCAAATACAAAAAGTATTTTTGATTGAAAATTGATCTTTCTCATAAAACCTTCGTCGTATTGCAAAACTCTTTCTTCAAGCAATACGCGATTGTTTTCAAATCAATTTTTCATCAATCAGTGGATCTCAATTCGCTGGTTCACTCACTCCGTGTTGTCTTCTTTGAGACGTTTCGGTTTGAGAACAGCTAGAACAGCTGCGAAACCCTGTCAAGGAGATTCTTCGGAATTATACCTGATCACAGGTAGTACTTGTACTGATCAACGAGGAACCGTGGGCCGTGTACCTCAATTCAACGAAAGTGATCAAAGACAATTTCGTGTGTTTTATTGCTAACTGTTGTATGCAGGTATACTGATAATGCTACACGCGTCGTTCGGGGTCAAGGAAACTTCCTTTTCTTCGAGCAAGTTTTATAACACCCTAGGCAGTAAACCTAATCGTTGTAGTGTAGTAATTAGGGTAAGCCACGGGTATTGATATCGTTCTCTAGGGGAATAGGAATGCTAGTGAGAAGTTACTACGCTAAGGTTGAGGTTGAGGAAGATTATTTTTGTATTTTTATATTTTATGGAATGGAAAGGTACGAATCTCGGGTATTGGATTTGGGGGGTTGGTATTGCTACCGATTACTCTACTATTATCTAATTATCTAAGCTAAGGTTGTGATAGTCTATGTCTAATTGATGTGTACTCGTATGATAGTTTAAAGATGTGTTTACTTAGGTTTTACTACTCCTTAATTATCTCCTATTGATGGTTGATTTGTCACGTCCTTATTCCTAGTTGCGTTGTGATTCTAAGGCTATAGGGCGTGCTTATTTCCCTAACTCTTTGAATTTACCAAAGGGTCTTGTTTACAAATCCTCTAGTGATTTATAGACGCCTACTCTACGGTTGTCCTTGAATACTTTATCCTACAATTACCTAGATAATTATATTCTAAAGTTCACAAAGAAAAGTCAAGCATTAAGTACACAACGAATAATCTAGCGCACTCTAGATCATTAGTCAACTAAGATAAGTATCAACCAAACAATATTCAATAATTAAGTTTCATATTCCCTAAGCAAACACACAAATAAATTAGCCGGACATGGAGAACATGCAAGCATACACACAAATAATCAAAGAC
>BPTQ01000009.1:148100339-148228925 GCA_019973895.1 Chrysanthemum seticuspe | reverse complement strand
ATATGGTCCTTCATCAATGGATTTGAGAATGTTGACTCCATTTTCCTTACCAAGGCAGTACAATCTGATTCGTTGAGCCCAAGAATCGTAGTCAGTTCTGTCCAGCATGGGTGGACGAGTATCTGACCCAGCTGCTTGAACATCCTCTGCAACAGTGGAGATGATAGTAGGAACATTGGTAGACATGTTAACAGATAATACGGGATTTTATAACTCTATGATTAAACCGAGAAATAGATTCTTTCACGGGATTTTACTAAATCAAGAGAAAACCGTAAACAATCACCCAAGTCGCTAGAAAAAAATGCACCAAGTCGCTAACACTTAATTCGCTACACCACTAAGTCGCTAGAGTCCCAAGTCGCTAGAAAAATGCAAGTCGCTAAGTAGTAACTCGCTAAGACTCAAGTCGCTAGCAAAATTTTGGCAGCAATTCGCTACTCAAGTCGCTAAAGATACAAGTCGCTAAAGAGCAACTCGCTACAGACCAAGTCGCTACCACCAAGTCGCTACCCGTAGTGGAGAGTCCACTACTTGTACTGTAACTCGCTAGATCTAAGTCGCTAGGTATAAAACTGTAACTCGCTACAAATTTGTAAAGCAAGTCGCTACGAAGAAAGTAATCCGTGAGTTAAGTCGCTAGCAAGAAAAAACCACATAAACATCACTTTTCAATCCAAAAACAACCCAACCAAGATGATTCAAGCTTACCAAATGAAAACCTACACACTTGTGATGATTCTAAACATAAAAGTACTAACAAAATCCAAACTTTAACACAAGAAATCAACCAAATGATGCAAAAACCACTAAACTTTTTCAAACTCAAAAACCACTAGAAATCCAAAGATGTGCAAGATATGATCCAACCATGGCTCTTGATACCAATTGTAAGATATTAGTTTTCACATACACATCAAACCATAACAACAAGGTGGCGTATAAGTTGAATTCTAGAGAGAGAAAGTTAGAGGTTTAGGGAACTTAGTGAGAGAAAGTGAAAGATATTATTATGAGCTCCAACTCTCTACCTTGGAAGGTAGAGAGTATTTATAGTCTTACATAAATCGCCACACATCGGGCTGTGGATCAGGCATACAGTGGGTAAAGACCCGTCCGTCCTCCACGGTGTTACTTAACTAAATACTACTTAACTTAAAAGAACTACGACTACGAGCTTTCTAACGATTACATATACTTGAGGTGACCGACTCTTTAATATATAGAATTTCTAATTCCTAACATTAAAAAAAGAGGAGGTAATTAATAAAACTTTAGTGGTTGAATTTTTAAAAAGAGAAAATTCCCTAAATAGGCCAAAAACTTAACCATGGTCCTTTACATGGTCACTTTCATGTGCCTTTTCCCATTTTGGTCCTGCTCAACTGCTCGACTCCACTATTTTTTTGACATGTGTCCCTTGCAAGTACGATAGTTAGGTAAATATTTTATTGTTTTATTATAAAATTACAAATATACCCTCCTATATTTTATTAATTCTTCCACCTAACCCACTCACCATACCTAACTCCACCCATCACCACTGCTCAACCACCACCGGTCAACCACCACTGCTCAACCACTACCGGTCAACCACCACTGCTCAACCACCACCGGTCAACCACCACTGCTCAACCACCACTGCTCAACCACTACCGGTCAACCACCACTGCTCAACCACCACCAGTCAACCACCACTGCTCAACCACCATCGGTCAACCACCACTGCTCAACCGCTCGTCCACCACTATTCAACTACTCGACCACCTCAAAATACTCCAACATATCACAAATTTACAGCCTCTTTATATATTCAAATAGACCAAAGTTTTAAGGTCAAAAGATTCCGAGATCGATACATCCTCATATGAAAAATTAAACATCTTTACATAAAAATTCAACATTAGTACATCAAAATTTAACATCGTTACATTCAATAGGCCTTGGTTCTCGCCGATCACTAAAAAGTCGGTAAGAAAGCAAATTCCTTTTTCATCATTGTATTCTAAGGCGTACGCCATTATGGTCCCTGTGGTCAACCCATAACTTCTTCCAACTTTTGCTACTTGTTGACCAACTACACTGCTGACCCGAGACTGCAAATCTATGACTTTGACTTCACAAAGGTTTTACTTTGACCAACTACATCTGCAAATGGGATGAAGGCCCCGTCTGCTCGAACAAAACTACAATAACTAAAGCTTTAAAAATGAGATCTGATGAGTCCCACGCTTACATCTATACTTCTATACAATAATCATCATCATCTAATAAATGCATTTTGAAACTTGCTGAAAACCCAGGAAACTTTAAAAATGCGATCTGAAAATGAGATCTGAAAAATGATATATGAAAAAAATGCAATCTGAAAAACGATAAAGATTAAAAAAGATAATGTATCACTCGAAGCCTTGCCGTGACACCGGAAATTCAAAAAACACATCACCTTAAACCATCATTACGACTGCGTGTGTGATCTTGGTTTACACAAGACGTTTTGCGGCGGTTGAAGATCTTGAACAACGGTGGTGGTAGCCAAATGGTGACGGTGAGATCTGAATAAGGTGGTGGTGAGATGTGGAGAGGAAGAAAGATATAGGATAAAGAGAGAATGAAATATGTGGTAGAAAAAAGAAGATAAGGGGGAGGGCATATTTGTCATTGTAGCTTAAAGCAAAAAAATATCCCACCTAACTTCGTACTTGCAAGGGACACATGTCACAAAAGTAATGGAGTCGAGCAGTTGAGCAGTCGAGCATAACCAAAATGGGAAAAGACACATGAAAGTGACCATGTAAAGGACCATGGTTAAGTTTTTGGCCTATTTAGGAAATTTCCTCTTTTAAAAATTATATAGAGTTAAGTGTAATATTATAAGCGTCCATGTTTTTTAATAACATTAGATTATAAACAAATACCCCCTTATACTTTATACCCTTTTATACTTTATATTTTAAAAAATACAATGTATACGTTGTATTAAAATAACAACATATAAATTTGCATAAGATTATAAGTATCAATTTTTTTTTACTATATGTGTTTAATGTGGACTTATTTATTTCATTTTTAAAAGTTTAACCTATGTGGACACGAGTTTATATTTTAAATACGGCTAAATTACTGAAAATGGGAATATAATTATCAAATTGCAAGCACGAGTTACTTTAACATAAAATAAATATACGCGATTGTACTTATAACGATGACTCATGTATTTCTTATTTATTTATATAATGATATCTAGAAAAACATTTTTAAAAAACTTTAAAGAGTATACTTTAACTTTATCAACGCTCATTATGTGTTATTAAACTTGCATCATGTGTACAACATAATATCAGTAGTGAAATTTAAATAACAACATCAACATCTTTATCAGCTAAATAAAATTAAATCTTGAGTTACATAACAGAAAATTTTACAAATATTTTACCAAATTCTAATGGATATTAATGCATAATGAAAAAATCGTGCATAAGTATTAGTTGTACTTATATCACAA
Organism: Chrysanthemum seticuspe; assembly: GCA_019973895.1. NCBI lineage: Eukaryota > Viridiplantae > Streptophyta > Magnoliopsida > Asterales > Asteraceae > Chrysanthemum > Chrysanthemum seticuspe. The sequence goes on along the minus strand of BPTQ01000009.1, from coordinate 148,225,420 downwards.
TTTTCATGGGAAAGTTTTTATATGTGTATATACTGAACTAAAATGTTAAAATAAATTTGATTTATGTGTAAACTTCGTGTGTGTACGAAACTTATAACTATATAATTATATGTAATTACATTTAAAGACACAATATTCAGTATTAATACAAAATAATTTTTTTTGTCAAAACCCCGTACGTGCACGGATATTATAAGTAGTAACTACTACACAATTTCTATCCGTTGGGTTTAAGCGACTGTTGGTATATCACGAGTCGAAAAGTTTGTCAAGGCTATATCATATTTTGTGAAAACATATCCAAATTACTGCTTATATAAATAATACTCAATTAAATAAAGAGCTCAATGGGAGTAAATTAGAATTAGAAAGTGGAACACAAGGCAATGTGATGAATAGTTAAAATTAAAGAAAAGGGCATGGCACTAATAATTAATAATTATAGAAAAGTAAAGCAAAGCATATAGTATAAGATAGGCATGATTAATCACCTGAGCCAAAGATCTTGTGGCAAACCAAGAAGATCTAGTGGTAATTTTTTTATATCTATTACTATCATGCTTTGTATTTGTATAAAATAAAATTTAAACTTTAATTTCATGTTATATTGCTCGGAGTGGAGGGAACAGTGGATAACCTCATAATCAATTTCATTTTTTTTTCTCCAAAAGGCCATTAGCCCTCGCATCTGAATTATTGATAAAGTCTACATTCAATGGTTCATTTAAACAGGACAATCTTTGAGTATGTAGTGTTATAAGTACTGTAGCTCAAAAGGAGCGATTGTGATATTCAAATATCTGGTTAGTGATACATGTTTCAAATAGTTACCGTTAATATAATGTGTTGTATTAAACCAAGCATGAAGGTAACGATTCTAATATAGCCAGCAAGAAAGAAAGTCAATTTATATTAATCTTGATTAATAAAGATATTGATATTTTACAACTGATATAAAACCGAGTCAAGTCAAGCCTAATAGGGCTTGAACTTTGAAATACAATCGGTCACCTCTACTCTTTATTCTAACCTTTTTTGGTTATTGCCCGAGTCTCCACTTTATCCCATTCTTGTTGGTCACAACTTGAGATATCATTTGCTTACTAAGACATTTATAAGCAGTGATTACACAGCCCACTCTTAACCAACTGGCTTAGCTCAGTTGGCCACCTTTGAGTCCTTAGGGGCTCTTGGGGGAGAGAGGTCTTGAGTTCAAATCCTGCAAGGGGTTTGAATGAGGGATTTTCCTTCAAGGTAGTCCTTTAATGAAGGGGTTTGGGCCTGGTTACCCCAGGTTCAAATCTTGGAAAAGGCAAGGGTTTACCTTTATTAATTGTCGTGCCTTCGGGCGGATTCAAGGGGTTTTTCCCCCCATCGGGAATTTGAAATAGGTATTTCCTCTTCGAGGGAGCTCTCTAGCGCGGACCCGGTTTAGACAACGTAGTCTAGACCTCCCGCTGTCGAACCGCGACACGAAGCACTTTATAAGAAATTCACCTTTCAAAAAAAAAAACACAGCCCACTCTTGTTTTGGTGGGGTGTAGGATTTCTAATTTATTAGTGCATGATAAAAGCATTTATGCTAGTTATAGCATACAATAAGATTCATGATTCCCATTTCATGCCTTATTGCTTGGAGTGGAGGGAACAATCACTAAAGCCCCCAATCAACTCTAGTCTCTCTCTCACACACACACAAAAGCTACATCTGTATTTGAGGGAATGCTTTTGGCAGCACTAAAAGCATACATATAACATACTCATGCATGGTATATTTGAGTGTTCTTGGTGGTGAGATGTAAAGTGGTGTAATAAAAAAGATTATTCCCCGCACGTTAGGTGATATTTAATCATCACACCCTCATTTTTACCGGTTACTTAAACGTGGGTCTAAAATGGCTATATTCATTCGTGAAACACATGTTCAGGTAAAAATGTGTCTTCACCCGAATAAGCTAGGATCTTTCGGTAGGTATTTCGTTTTGCCTTTCGAATCTGTGAACACAAGAGTAACACGCGTTAGCCTCTCCTATGGTTTTATCTCTAGACCAAACTCCAGCGTAAAAATAAGTATATGATATGAGGAATAACTGTGTGTAAAAGTAGGGTTAGAGAGAGTTAACCTAAATGCAGGAACTTACTCCCTTTATATAAGTGAGAAGTATTTTCCTTACCTGAGGGTCACATGTGGTGAAAGTGATCTTTTCGGGCAGGACTTTGACTTTGCTCTGTCTGGACTCTGTTCTGAGTCAGGCTAGTTATGCCGAAGTCTGGACTCTGTTCTGAGTCAGGCTAGTTATGCTCTGTCTGGACTCTGTCTGGACTCTTTTGTGTGATAACGCTATATTACCGTTATGCCGAAGTGTCTGCCCTGGTCTCTTCGGAACACATCAGTTCAGTTCGGCTTATATCCTAAAATGCTTCTTCGGCCTTTTCGGTCCATTGATACTCGTTTTGATTTTCCTTGGTTATGTTTTCAGTGTATTGAAGAATGGTAAGGATTTTTCCGCCGAGCGCGATAAAAATATGTTCATTGCAGCCAGTTTTTCCCTTAAACTCTGCATTTCTTTGAGTGTCTTTGGAGACTGCATACCGGCTATTGCTTTCGCCTTCTTGGGGTTTGATCTTATTCCTTCGGACATCACCATGTATCCGAGGAATTTACCTTCTTCCACTCTAAACGAACACTTCTTGGGGTTAAGCTTCATATTGATTCTCCTGAGGTTATCAAACATTTCCGCCACGTCGGCTAATAACTCTTTCTCACTCTTGATTTTTAAGACCATGTCATCCACATATGCTTCCAAGTTTCTCCCGATTTGACTTTTGAATGCCGAGTCGGCTAACCTTTGATACGTTGCCCCGTCGTTTCTTAATCCGAATGGCATTTTAGTGTAACAATACGTGTCATGTTCGGTGTAGAAGGTTGTCTTCTCCTCGTCCTCCTTAGCCATTTCACCTGATGGTATCCTTTGTAAGCATCTAGGAAACACTTATATTTGAATCCCATGACTGATTCAATTTTCCAACCAATCTCGGGCAGAGGATAGTAGTCCTTTGGACACGATACGTTGATGTTCTTAAAATACATGCACATCCGCCAGGTTCCATCCGGCTTCTTCACCAACACAGGGTTAGAAATCCAAGTAGGGTATTTAACTGCCTGAACTATTCCTGCTTTCAACCACTCCCCTACTTCGGCGTTGATTGCTTGATTCTTTTCTACAAAGAAGGTTCTTTTCTTCTGGGCAATCGGCCTGTCCTGGATATTGACATTGATTTTGTGTTCGATTATCCGTCTAGGCACTCCGGTCATATCGGTCGGCTGCCATGCGAATACGTCTGTATTGTTTTCAAAAACTCAATCAGCTGTCTTCTGCATTCCCTAGAGAAGTTAGTACCAATGGTGACCAATTGTTGAGGAAATGCCGGATTGACCATGATCTCCTTGATTTCTTCAGGGTAATCCGCTAGATCATCCTTTTTTGGTTCCTCGTTCCTTGTTTCATTATCCAAAAACTTCTTCTCCAATCTCCTGCACTCTGATATGATGACTGACCTTGTGACGAGGGTGGCGATGCCACCTGGTGTGGGAAATTTCATCATGGAGTGTATGATAGATGGGATGGCCCTCAATTTTTTGATGCCTGATCGTCCTAATATGATGTTATAGGGGGAAGGAGACCTTATGACAGAAAATTTCATTGTAGTTTTCTGAAACAAACCGTCGTTACCAAAACAAACGTCTAGCTCAATCTTTTCGAGGGGTCGAATAGCTTCCCCGTAGAATCCTACCAGCGGTGTGTTAGTCTCCTTTAATTTGGCCTAAATTGACGGACACGGATTTTCAAAACAATGCTCATACATGAATTCTATCGCAGCTCCCTGATCGACATAAATCCTTTGGATCGTATATCCTTCCACTTCTACTTCGACTATTAACGGCTCGTCAAACACATGCCCTGGCAACACGGGGGGAAATGATATAGGGGTGTTCATCCATTCCTCTTCCTGGTCCATGGTCTTTCTCTTTCGGTCAGCTCCTCTATAGTGCACCATGTTGATGATTCTTCCTCTTCTAGGCTGGTTGTCTTTAGGAGCGTTTCTTCCCCTGTGTCTCACATCCTTTAAGAGGTGTATGGAAAACTAGAAGGGGGGATTGAATACTTTTACCGATTAAAACTTTGTTTTAAACTATTTAGATCAACTTATGTCAATCTAGTTGATGTGTATGTTGGATGTTGATAGATAAGTATATAAATAACTAATGCAAAGGTAAAGAGTAAGAAACACAAAACCACAAAACGAGTGTTTATAGTGGTTTGGCTACAAGGACACCCTCCTTGCCCTACTTCACTCCCCGAGTCACCTACTCAAGAGTTCGTAAGCACTACATAACACAAACTCCTTGTGGCTGAGAAGCCTTCACAACGTCGCCTACTCTTTATCCGGTACAAGGCTAGACACCGGGTTCTTTCACGAGGTAGAACCAAACTTATCACAACGTCACCTACACTTTATCCGGTACAAGGCTAGATACCGAGTTCCATTACAAAGGAGGAACTACTACCAAACACTACACAACACATATCCCAAAGGAGACCCACTCCTTATTACAACATCATCAAGGATATCAATATCCTTTAACCCAAACTAACTATCTTGTACATAGATGCACCATATCGATTGTACACCCTTGGCACCTTTCACTAATGCCTTTGACACACCCTTTGGCACCTTTCACTAATGCCTTTGATACGGACCATTGGCACCTTTCACTAATGCCTTCGACACAGACCTTTGGCACCTTTCACTAATGCCTTTGACACGGACCTTTGGCACCATTCACTAATGCCTTCGACTTGATCTGTTTGACATCTTTCACCTATGCCTTCAACACAACACTTCTAAGGAGGAAGAAAGAACTATCAATAAGAGAACTTCAGTAGTCCTGATGATGACGAAGCTTGGCAACTCATGGACTTAAGCTTGCTCGACTTCAAGAGGTGGTGATCTCGCCTTTAAGAGGAACCTAGAGAATCACACAAACACAAAACTACATAGAAAGATCCTTTGGATCTGAGGTTAGAGAGTTTACAATACTAGGAGAAAGTATGTGTAAAAGGGGTGAGTTACAATGAAGAAATGGCTCACTATTTATAGGCAAAAACATCTACTGTTCCCCGGATCCCATGGATCCCTTACTTGAGGGATCCGTCTAGTGTATTCCCAGGGATCCGTGGACGCTCCTCCATAGTTGGGTTATGGGTCATGGATCATGGGTCCTGGGTTATGGACTTTGGGTCATGGGTACCCAAATAGATACAATGTATCTAGACATTGGATCATGGGTATGGTTTATGTGGAAAACTAGAAGGGGGGTTGAATAGTTTTGCCGATTTTAAGTTGATTTCAAAAACTTTAGATTCGATATTATGTGAAATCGTATGGATGTTGAGAACGTATAGATCTAATGATAATGCAAGCAAATAAATAAAGATAAGGGATAGAAATGACACAACCGATTTATAGTGGTTCGGCTAAAAGGACACCTTCCTTGCCCTACTCCACTCCCCGAGTCACCTACTCGAGAGTTCAAGCACTATGTCAACAAACTCCTTCACTTGGCGGAGAAGCCTTCACAACGTTTCTTACACTTTTTTCGGTACAAAGCTAGATACCGAGTCCGTAGCACGGTGGACCAACCCAACACAACTATTACACATCAAATATGTGATATATCAAATACAAGATCTTCGCTACAGAAATCTTGCGGAGTGACAAATCAATCAAGGACCCCTTGCTTGGATGACTTGTAGAATGCTCGTGATCTCGCCTTAAAGAAGGACCTATATGAGGATCACAAATAGAAAGAAAGAAGAACAACTCTCTAGATCAAGTGATCTATATGTTAGAAGAGAATGAGAGTGTATGAGAGATTTAGTAAGAAGAGGGGTGAGTTAGAATGAAGAAATGGCTCTCTATTTATAGGCAAATTTCTTCACTGTTCCCACGGATCCCACGGATCCCTTCCACAAGGGATCCGTCTAGTGTAATCCTAGGGATCCGTGGAACGCTCCTCTTTGCCCATGGGTTTTTTGGTTATGGGTCATGGGTTGGTCCATGGATTATATCTAGATTCAATGTATCTAAGTATACATTGTATCAAGTCTCTTTGGGTATGGATTAAGATACATGGGTTATGATATTTACCCATCCTAATAAACTATTACAACAAATGCTTAATTACTACATTTTTGTATTTAAATGGCTATATGTAAATGCTTTACAAAACTAACATGTATCCTTTATAATTGTACTTAAGATAACATTATATTTGTTATCAACAAAACACAAAGAGATCGCAAAATATTAATAAACGATTTTACGGTTTATTTGTATTAACAATCTCCCCTTTTGTGTTGATGACAAAACATAATGTTATGAGGGTTATTGTACAAAAAAGTCACTAAAGTTTGCGAGAAATTTGTCCTAAGTCACTATAGTTTAAAAGTTGTCATTCAGGTTACTCAACTTATTGTGACCGGTTATATTTGTTACTCTTGTTTTGGTAACCTAGAATTACCGGTAATAATACTACGTGGCAAATATTTTAGATTTCATTTATATTAAAAAAAAAAATGAGTTAATATACAAATAAGTTACTAAAGTTTGTCAAAATGTTCATTTAAGTTACTATACGTTTACATTCTTTTACATTTAAGTTAATATACAAATAAGTTGCTAAAATTGTGTATATTTTAATACGCTTTTTTACAACAACTTTTTGGACGTTATTATACGTTTACATTCTTTTACATTTTTTTCTGTTTTTGCACGTTTTTTTACAATTTTGCACACATTTGTATTTTTTATTTTTTTTACATAATTGGACGTTATTAGACTTTTTTGGAAGTAATTTTTTGTTTTGATATGTTTTCATACGTTATTATACATTTTTGGATGTTATTATACGTTTTTGGATGTTGTTATACGTTTTCTTACATTTTATACGTAAAAACGAATAAAACATACAAACGTTTTAAAGAAGATAAAACGTATAGAACATAAAACCATATAAAACATACAAATGTATGAAAATGTACAAAAATGAACAAAACCATACAGTAATGTATGAAAACGTAAAAAGGTATAGAGAAAAACGTACACACACATATAAAAAACGGATAAATACATACAAAAACGTACGAAAATGGACAAACATATATACAAAAATGTACGAAAACGTAAAAAAAGGTACGACAAGAGAAATGCATACACAAACGTATAAAAACGGATAGAAACGTAAAAAAAACATACGGAAATATACAAAAACGTACGAAAATGGAAAAAAACTTAAAAAAAGAACGACAACAAATAAAACGTACACAACGTATAAATACGTATAAAAACGTACGAAAATGGAGAAAAACGTAAAAAATACGAAAACAGATAAAACATACATAAATGTATAAAAACAGATAGTAACTTTTTTTTTAAAGTTCAGTAACCTATTTAATAAACCCCGTGAACTATAGTAACTTGCTTGTAACATCTCAAACTATAGTGATGACGTGGACAAGAGAACTGGTAAATCATCCGGTTGCCCACCCTCGTAGTAACAAGAATGTCACTTTTTTAAACGTTGAGTAACCCAGATAATAAGCCCGTTAACTTGAGTAACCTGAATGACAACTTTTAAACTATAGTGACTTAGGACAAATTTCCCGCAAACTTTAGTGACTTTTTTGTATAATAACCCATGTTATGATGAGTAAAACTTAAGAATAGATGTAAGTTTTGAAAGCCCTAAGTTTTACTTCTTCTCCCCCTTTTTGTCGAAACAAAAAGTTAACCCTTGGAAGAAATAAACAAACTTCTAACTCCCCCTTGACGGTAGCTCCCCCTTGTTTGGGGCGTCAAGTGAAGAAAAATAAAAATCCTACAAAAAGAAAGGTTAGTAACATGCTTATATAATCTTGTGGTTGCCGAGAATCAAGATTGGGAGCCAAGGTATGTAAACAAGGCCTTGTAATAAAATAACAAATTGTAGTGGTATGTATGCCACTTACAAGCATGTAAAAATAAGAACAAGACTTGTTCTTGAAAAAATGACTTCAAAAATAATACTTAAAAGTAGAAAAGTAGTAGTAGTGATTCCTTCCATGCTTGCATAAGGTTATGGATGGAGGTTTTGATGAGTAATGGTATTGATGCGATCAAGGATGAGGTTGAGTATGAAACGCATTTCTTCCCTAACTTCTATTGCAATTTCCCTAGTGGATTGGCAATGTTCACAATGTAAATGATGTGGGTGATGAGTGCGGAAGTTTTCCGGGTTGATTTGATTTGAGTTATGCGGAAGTTGTGGTGGAAAAATAGGAAAATATGGATCAATATCCGGAATGTTAGTAAATGGTGGTGGAAAAGAACCTAGATGTTATTGTGATGTGATAGGAGCTAATGGTGGTGATGTTTCAAGATCTTGAAATAAAGTATTTGGAGATGTGGGGGGTGTTGAAAAGACTAATTCTTTTTCTTTAGGTTGATTAGATCTTGTTGGAGTCTTAAGGAGTTCCAAAAGAGTTATTTTAGGTGGTGATGAAGTTGGTGTACTTGTTGGTGATGAGGGTGGTGCTATAATGGAAGCATCTTGTGGTGAGTTATTTGTTGAGGATGAATCATTTGAGGTTGGTTTTGCTAAACAACAAGATCGGATACTAATCCGTGCGGATATCCTAGCATTTGATTGTGGTATTTTGGATGGTGGAAGTACAAAGGTTTGGATATCATGATTGTTTGTACTAGATGATTCTCCTAAAGGGTTTTTGGATGACATGATGAAGTGTGTTTGTGAGAAGGAGATGGAGTATGCAAGCATTTTGGGAGTTATATATATAGAAAAACAACACATTGTAATGAATGCTTGACCCAAAATGTGGATTAAAATCTAATGATTAGATATGAATTCAAGGCATGTGATCATGAGAACACAAGCATTAAAGAGCATACTCCCAAAAATGAAGCAAATGTGAATTTTTCATCCAAAGTGAAAAAAAATAGAAGTTGAAAACAGCTTCTGTTTACACGGATCCCACGGATCCTTCCCTTGAGGGATCCGTCCAGCATGAAGGCTGGGATCCGTGGGTCTGGTGATTCAGGCAGCACAAAATTTTCTTTTTGGAAACATTTTTGCCTATTGTGTGCCTATATGCAAACTATTTGGAGTTGCGGGTTTTTCGACCTCTAAAAAGAAAAGGAAAATAACTAGAGAAAAATAAATCCTAATTGAGATAACCCGAAAACACACATTTGGTACATAAGTACGTAATATTTTGTTATCAATGCTGTGACAACTCGCAATTTCAGGTCATTTCTCAAGTTTCACAATTTCATCATTTATCGTAAACTAGGTTTGCGTGTTCCAAATTCGCGTAACTTTAATGGTTTAGCGGCGAATTCATGATCATATCATCACGGACATTTCATATAGACTAAGTTTAGTCTACATTTCATTAACATCATCTGTATCATGTTAGTTCATTCATGATTTTTGCATTTCACCATAAACGCGTAAATTTCATATTAAATAAACGCTATCGCGTAAGTTATTATTTTGATCATTTAATCCGATACTTCCAAAAATGATCCCGACATATTTTTATACTTACATTTAGTTTATAAAAACAATATTTTGAGTTTACCTATTGTTTTAAATTTATTTTGTATATAAATCGTTAAATTTATATTATTACGACGCTTTTCTTAAAAACTACACGATAATTATTATATCACTCAAATTTTACAAGAAATGTATTTTTACAATTTTTATAACTACAATATACTTTACTTCGATCCCTTAAAACTTATTTTAGTCCATACCACTCTAATTTTACAACTATGTACAAGTTACAACAATTTTTACTTAACTATACATTTTACTTAACCTTTTAACAATTACTTACATTATATAAAAGAAAAAAAAAAAGTATATTTTGTAAATACCTCCCCCCTTGGCCGACCAAAGGGGGGTAGGCATTAATTAGTTGGTATTTTTTTTCTACATGTATAGATTTACACTTCATCTCACATTCACTTCATCATTCATTCTTATTTTCTTTAAAGTTAGAAAAGTTCTTTCTCTCTTGTCTTCCTTCCATAACCGGTTCTACATAAGGAGTTAGAAGAATCATAGAAATTTCCAAGCTCAAGTTTAGCACAATCTAGTTACACTCTTATTAAAGGTTTTGAAATAAAAACCTAGGGTGTTTAGGTTAATCCTTGTTCTAATCACCTCATCAAAGTAACTTGTAAGCATATCATTTTCATTTACATATTTCATTTTCATTTCATATGTATTTCTTCATTTTTGAGCAAGCATGCAAGACTTATGGTTATTTATACCATTTTTAACATGGTTTTTAGAGTTTTATACATATAAGTCATCCAATAATTTATCCCTTGTTATATATTGGTATTGATGATGTTTAGGAACCCATGACACCCTAAGAAGGTGTATGGTAGGATTAGAATAGCTTTGGAGTTGTTTTGAAGGGATTGGAATAGGTTTAGTACGAGAAAAACTCTTTTCGACAAGTATAAAAAGTGGTCTGATCTTAATTTGTATTTCTGGAAAATCCGACAGTAGACACGAATTTTTGGCCTAGATATTTAGAAAATATACTTTAAAACGAATCCGTGGCCGCTTGAACGGATTAAAACGGAGTTATAACGAAGAAGTTATGAATTTTTCAAGTTTGACGACGAAATATATATTTTCTGAAAATTTCAGCACACTATTATAGTTTTATTCGAGTCAAAAACGAGTCTTAAGCTTTATAAATTATTTCGACTTATCAAAAATATATTAGTATACTTTGATACGAAGCTAAGGACGTATAATACGTAGAAAACGGATTTGTAACGACTAAAATATACACGTTTTTATGAAGTTGCCGTAACTTTACTTTTAGAAAAACTATATTATTTTTATTTGTCAAGTGTTACGGTAAACAAAACGACCATGTTGAAGGCTATGTTTAACGTAGACGTAGAACTTTTTGTAACGAGATGTCTTCTAATAAAATTTAGATAATCAAGCATATTTTCCAAAACGACCAACCGTTTGTATAGCGGAGTTGTAATAAATTATTTACGGTTGCTTAAACTTTGCCGAAACTCACTTTTGAACCACATTTTGGACAAAATCACCATATTTAACCTCTATTATCTTTATGTTCGAGACCTCTATGACGAAAACTCATGTACTAAAACTTCTAGATTTTGATACAAGCTTTCCAAAACCGTTGAGTTCGTTTCCTAACGTTCGACGTACACCATTTTACGACTAGTTTTTCGAAGCCATTTTTGTCACTTTCATGAAAGTTCCAACGACATTATTTTACGACGAAAAGTTAAAATTTCACAATAAATCATTAAGAAACTATTGTAGGATGACATTTTGACGTAAATACTTGTAAAGTAATTTAAGAATGGTCAAGACGTCAAAAGAGTATTTTTCGACGAATAGTATTATTTTCAAAACTCACAAATGGTATAAATAACATACGAAATGCATGCATAACATTACATCATAACTCATTAAGTATCATATCATTCACAATAGGTCAAGGTTAAAGTATCACACTACATCTCGGTGTACTCACTTTTGTCATCGCCTCATTTTACCAAGTGAGTCATAGCCCCACTTTTTCTCGTTTTAATTATTTATGAAACTCTTTGGGGGAGATGCATGCTCAATAATTTTTTATTACATTCATGACTATTTGCAAATTATATGTTTATCCGAACTGAATGTTTAGTCATGCGAAGTAACAGTATTGCCATACTTAGAATTTCCATATTATAATCATTGGACTGATGGTCTTGGTATAATCATTGAACTGATGGTCTTGGTATAATCATTGAACTGATGGTCTTGGTATAATCAGTGAACTAATGGTCTCGGTAGAATCATTGAACTAATGGTCTTGGTACAATCCTGAACTAATGGTCATGGAACAATTTGAAACCGTACGAATTATGTGTTATATTAAGTAACTGTGGATACATTAAGTTATGCACTATTTTGTGAATTCATTTGACATCATGCGCTTGAACATAAACTATATCACATTTTGGCAATGGGTTGTGAACACACAGGTTGCAAGTTTTGTATAGGCGGAACTTGGAACTGAGTGGATTTACAATGCCTTTGCTGCATAAACGATTTTGAAAGGCTTTACATTTCAACACAAACCCTATGAACTCACTCAACCTTTGTGTTGAAACTTTTTAGCATGTTTTATCTCAGGTATCTAAGGCATTCACTTCATGGCATGCATTTGGACACATCATGGAGTCGCGATGACGACGCGTCTCACTTGGGTTTTACGTACTTTAAAACATCGTTTGAATTGTAACAAACTTATTTCCGCACAAGATGATTTTCATTTGGGACCTATACTTTGTAAACTCTGATTGTTTTATTAAATCAAACGATGTTCTTTTCAAACGACACTTTAGGTCGTTCAATATAACTGTGATTGTGATGCTATGACAGTCAATCCTCAGGAATTCCATTCCGCTGCAAAACAGGTAATTTGGGGGTGTGACAAATGCTCCTAATTCATTTTTGCTTAAATGAATGTACTCGAAAATACATATTAGTTATATGTTCCCTTTAGCATTCAAAACACATGAGATGCATTGAAAACGGGTTTTTACTTTGTATTAATAATGAAAAAATGATTTGTCCTAGACGTGAGAAATTGCTTTTGTGAAATTGATACGGGAAGGTATCATTCTTTTTAGAAAACATTTTGAAAGGAGATTTTCTTTAAAAATGTGTATGTAGTTATGTGAAGAAAAAAAATTATAAACGGAAGACTTATCTTGGGTTTTGAAAATTCCCGTATTGTTTGTGAGTTGTGCGTGAAATAGAAATCCTAGACTCAGAAAGAAGAAGGCTGGTGTTTACATACCTTGTAGAATCAATTAAGTTATGACGTTTGTTCCATTAGGCCAAGACCAAGACGAAGTAGATTGAATTGTTCCCGCTTCAACGGTTTGGTGAGGACGTCGGCTATGTTGTCTTCGGATGCAACCTTCTCAATAGAGATGTTCCCCTTTTGAACATTGTCTCTTAGGAAGTGATGACGAATCTCTATATGCTTTGTGCGAGAATGTAATACCGGATTCTTGCTTAAGTCGATTGCACCTTTGTTGTCACATAGGATGGCTATGTCGCTTAGATGGATGTCGTAGTCTACTAACGCTTGTTTCATCCATAGTGCTTGTTGGCATGCTTTGCCGGCGGATACGTACTCGGCTTCGGTTGTTTATATTGCAAGTGCCGTTTGTTTCTTAGAAAACCATGATGTTAAACAACATCCCATAAAAGTACATACCCCACTTGTACTTTTTCTATCAACGTAATCACCTGCATGGTCAGAATCTGCATATACAATTGTTTCTACTCCCGTGCCCTTAGGATACCATAATCCTAATTGTGTTGTACCCTTAATATATCTAAATATTCTTTTTACGGCTTCTAGGTGTGATATTTTAGGGTCTTTTTGAAACCTAGCACATAAGCAAACACTAAACATGATATCCGGCCTACTTGCCGTGAGGTAGAGAAGGCTACCTATCATGCCACGATATTTAGTATTATCAACGGATTCTCCGTCCTCGTCTTTTGTGAGTTTGGTGTCGGATGACATTGGAGTCCTAATTGGTTTTGACTCTTCTAGACCGAATTTCTTTAACATCTCCTTGATGTATTTAGATTGATTAAAGAAGGTACCATCTTCTACTTGTTTTATTTGTAGACCAAGAAAGAAACTAAGTTCTCCCATCATACTCATCTCGAACTCGTCATGCATGATTTTAGAGAAATCATCACACATGTCTTGACAAGTGGATCCGAATATAATATCATCTACATATATTTGTACTATGATTATATGTGACTCTCTTTTCTTAGTAAAAAGTGTGTTGTCAACTAACCCCATGGTGTAGTTGTGTTTAACTAGAAATGACTTGAGTCTATCATACCAAGCTTTTGGAGCTTGTTTAAGACCGTAAAGGGCTTTCTTTAATTTATACACATGTTTGGGTTTTTCAAAATCAATGAAGCCCGGAGGTTGAGCTACATATACTTCTTCATTTATGACACCATTTAGAAAAGCGCTTTTGACATCCATTTGATAAAGCTTTAGATCATTAGCACAAGCATACGCAAGAAGTATTCTTATAGACTCTAATCTAGCCACGGGGGCATAGGTCTCATCAAAGTCTATTCCCTCTTGTTGGTTATACCCTTGAGCAACGAGTCTAGCCTTGTTCCTAGACACTACTCCGTTTGCATCTAATTTGTTTTTATAAACCCATTTGGTTCCTATTATGGTTTGATTACTAGGTGGAGGGACAAGTGTCCAAACATCATTAGAAACAAATTGATTTAGTTCTTCTTGCATAGCCATTACCCAACTTTCGTCTTTTATGGCTTCTTGTGTATTCTTAGGTTCTAATGTTGAGACGAAACAAAACAAGCTACTTTGGTTTTGAACTTGAGACCTTAATGTTCGTTCGTTTAGTTTTCCTATGACTTTATCTACGGGGTGATCTTTGGACTCTTTGATGTTTACTATTTTATCACTTAGAGGTTCTTCTTCTTCACTTATCTTTTTCTTTATTACTATGGCTTCACTTTCTATAATCTCGTCATCGATAAGAGGTGGAGAGGGTTTGGGTGGACTTTCATCAAATTTTATATTTAATGACTCTTCTACCTTCATTGATTCTTTGTTTAATATGACGTAAGCCTTGCTATTTGGCGAATAACCTAAAAAGATGCCTTCGGTTGATTTAGGATCAAATTTTGTAAGGTAATCTTTAGTGTTAAGAATAAAACATTTACTACCAAAGACTCTAAGGTGATTTAACGTAGGCTTTTTGCCTCGAAATAACTCATATGGAGTTTTTCCTAAGATTGGTCTAATCAAGACTCGATTGAGTATATACGTTGAAGTATCAACGGCATTACACCAAAACTTTTGAGGTATGGATTGTTCATTAAGCATGGTTCGACTCATTTCTTGTAGAGTTCTATTCTTTCTTTCTACTACCCCATTCGATTGTGGAGTGCGTGGAGCCGAGAAGTTGTGAGTAATACCATTAGCGTCACAAAAAGCTCCGAATTGCACTTCATTATCGAATTCCCTACCATGATCCGTCCTAATAGACACTATGGGTCTTCCTAGTTGTCTTTGGATATTTTTGCTTAATATTTCAAAATAGTTAAAGGTTTCCGTTTTGTTCTTTAAAAATTTTGTCCAAGTATACCTAGAGTAGTCATCCACTATTACGAAAGTATAGTAGTTGCCTCCATAACTTTGGATAGCGGATGGACCAAATAAATCCATATGTAGTAATTCTAGACACTTAGTTGTGGACACCAAGTTTTTAGCTTTATGACTCGAATGAGCTTGTTTTCCTATATTACAAGCATCACAAAAATGATGTTCATATTTTAACTTAGGTAGATCTCTTACTAGATCTTTGGATGATAGCGATTGAAGAAATCGCATGTTGGCGTGACCCAATCTTTGATGCCATAAGGTCGAAGTATCATCCATAGAGGTAAGACATTTTTGTCTTTAGGTTCATTACCGATTTTAATGACATAGACTCCATGTTTCCTAATTCCTCTTCCAATGGTTATGCCATTTTTAAGTATCTTACGACCGGTTTCGGTAAAAAGTACATTGCACTTTTTATCACATATTTGTCCTATACTTAAGAGATTAAAGTTTAGGTTTTCTACGTGACATACATCGTTAATGGTTAGAGATCGTACCTTTACCGATGATTCTACTTTTGCTATTTCCAAACACCACATTACCTCCATTGAAGGATTCGTACGTGGAGAATAGATCCCTATTGCCGGTCATGTGCCAAGTGCACCCGCTATCCTTGACCCATTCATCGGGGTCTAGGTCGACCTTTAAGCATACCTAAAACAATAATAAACTCAAAAGTTTGGTCCCCATTTGTTCATGGGTCCATTAGTGTTAAAAATTCCATTCATGTTAGACATGTATGGATAAGATGAGTATGCATTCCATGGAGCAAAGTTTTGAAAAGGAAAACCGTTTTGCATGTTTGGATTCCATCCCATTTGATGGTTACTTTTTGGGTAAACGTTATTAGGTCTCCTAAATGAATTAGGTTTTGAAAAAGATGAAACTTTGTTTCTTGCAAAAGTAGGATTATATTTTGGAGGTGGTTGTCTAGTAGTGACATGAGTTGGTTTCTTCCTATTAACTATAACAAACTCAGTTCTAGGTAAGGAAGCTACGTTATTGCTACTGTTTGCTACAGCAGATCCACGAATCCCTTTCTGTACCCTAGCCGGTTCCCTTTTTAGGGGATCCGTGGGATCCGCCACAATAGTGGCTGGTTTTTCTAGTTCCTTAACGAATTTTGTTTCTTTACTTTCACTAGTTGTTGGATCAAGTTGTTGACTACCTAGACCTTTTTGATTATTACCGGTTTTAACACCTTCGAGTATTGTATCTAAAGTGTTCGTACTCATTCTAGCAATTTTAGAATCTAAGTTATCCACTAGTGTTTGAAGTGAACGCAAAGTTCACATTCACCACTTGCTATTTTACCTTTTTCTAAACGTTTTAGTTTTGCTTTTAATTCTATGACTTCTTTATCTAAACGTTGATTTTGACTCTTTAAAAGCTTATTTTTTTTAACTAATTTTAAGCTAATATTGCATAGTTTATCATATTCATTATGCAATGAGTCGTCATCAAGTGATGAGCTACTATAGTATTCGTGACATACCTCGTCGTTTGCCATGAGGCAAAGTTCTTCGTCTTCCTCGTCGCTCATTCCCCATGTTCCGCTCACGAACGCCTTTTGATCATCCCGTTTGGGACACTTACTAATAAAGTGGTTTGGGTCCCCACATTTAAAGCAAGTGCGATCATCCTTTGGCTTCTCGTCCTCTTTGCTTTTCCGAAAGCCTTTCTTATCGTCATACGGTTGTTTGACGTATCTACCCTTTCTTCTAAAGAACTTTTTAAAGTCCCTTACGGCCATAGCGTACTCTTCGTCGTCACTACTCGAAGATGAGTTCTCCTCATCGCTCGAAGCCTTTTTGGCTTTAAGGGCAAGAGATTTGTGTTTCTCTTTCACCTTTGAGGCTTCGGAATCTTTAGCAAGGACAAGCTCGTAGACTTTTAGGTTGCCTATGAGTTCATCGAGGGTGAGGATTGTCAAATCTTTTGACTCTTCGATTGCCATCACCTTGGATCTCCACTTCGATGGAAGTTCTCTTAGATATCTCCTAACATGGTTACGGCTAGAAAATGATTCATCAAGTGCTTGTAAAGATGTAATAATAGTATTAAAGTTAGCAAATGAATGATCTATAGTTTCCTCATTCGATATTGAAAATTGTTCATATTGTTGAACAAATAAATCAATTTTATTATTTTTAACTTGTTGGTTGCCTTGATGAGTTACAACTAAATAATTCCAAATTTCTTTAGAGGTTTTAAGCATAGAAATTCTTTCGAATTCCTTTTTCGGTAAAGCATTATATAAAACCATTTTTGCTTCACTATTTTTAGAAAGCTTTTTCTTCATTTCATCATTTAGTTTATCATGAGGTATGTGAACTAAATTTCCTTTATCATCATTTGAGGTAGCCTCAAAATCACCTTCAACAATAATGTACCAAAGATCAATATCTTTAGACTTCACATATGTTTCGAATCTATTTTTCCAATATATAAAACCATTAGTTTCAAGTAGTGGTGGTCGTTGCATAGATTGCCCTTCCTTATAATTTTCAGAACCCATAGTGATCGAAAAGTTTTTAAAATACAATTTTATTTTAAAACTTTTATAAACTTAGCTCTTGATGCCAATTGTGGAAAACTAGAAGGGGGGGTTGAATAGTTTTGCCGATTTTAAGTTGATTTCAAAAACTTTAGATTTGATATTATGTGAAATCGTATGGATGTTGAGAACGTATAAATCTAATGATAATGAAAGCAAATAAATAAAGATAAGGGATAGAAATGACACAACCGATTTATAGTGGTTCGGCTACAAGGACACCTTCCTTGCCCTACTCCACTCCCCGAGTCACCTACTCGAGAGTTCAAGCACTATGTCAACAAACTCCTTCACTTGGCGGAGAAGCCTTCACAACGTTGCTTACACTTTTTCCGGTACAAAGCTAGATACCGAGTCCGTAGCACGGTGGACCAACCCAACACAACTATTACACAACAAATATGTGAAATATCAAATACAAGATCTTCGCTACAGAAATCTTGCGGAGTGACAAATCAATCAAGGATCCCTTGCTTGGATGACTTGTAGAATGCTCGTGATCTCGCCTTAGAGAAGGACCTATATGAGGATCACAAATAGAAAGAAAGAAGAACAACTCTCTAGATCAAGTGATCTATATGTTAGAAGAGAATGAGAGTGTATGAGAGATTTAGTAAGAAGAGGGGTGAGTTAGAATGAAGAAATGGCTCTCTATTTATAGGCAAATTTCTTCACTGTTCCCACGGATCCCACGGATCCCTTCCACAAGGGATCCGTCTAGTGTAATCCTAGGGATCCATGGAACGCTCCTCTTTGCCCATGGGTTTTTTGGTTATGGGTCATGGGTTGGTCCATGGGTTATATCTAGATTCAATGTATCTAAGTATACATTGTATCAAGTCTCTTTGGGTATGGATTAAGATCCATGGGTTATGATATTTACCCATCCTAATAAACTATTACAACAAATGCTTAATTACTACATTTTTGTATTTAAATGGCTATATGTAAATGCTTTACAAAACTAACATGTATCCTTTATAATTGTACTTAAGATAACATTATATTTGTTATCAACAAAACACAAAGAGATCGCAAAATATTAATAAACGGTTTTACGGTTTATTTGTATTAACAGTTTAGGTCCATGGGTCATGAGTAATACCCAATATGATTTCATGCAGGATGTCATGTCATGGGTAATAGATCAAGCTCCATGGGTATGGATCATGGAATTTGGATTTTACCCAACTACATTCAATGTATCTAGTCAATGGGTCAAGTAAGATTTTTACCGATTACATTACCCATTACTATATATACTAAGTATATATATACCCATTTCTATATTATGTAAACACTAGTTGTTATACATATGCATTTCTATAAAATGTACACACTATTACTTGTTTAGTGTTTTATATGAAAATGTAAGTGTGTTAGTAAACTATTGGCTCAAATCATTTACGTATTTTATTTGTTTCGTTAAAATAATTTTACGTTTGTTATCGACAAAACATTAGAAGATCGTTAAATATAAATAAACGTTTTTACGACTTATTTGTATTAAAAATCTCCCCCTTTTTGTTGATGACAAAACATAAGATTATTTTAAGGAAAAACTAAAATTCGTAAATGTTTGAATTGGAGTTTTTACTCTCTTCTCCCCCCTTTTTGTCGAAACAAAAAGTGCGTCAAAAAGAAACTAACACATTGTTTTAAGAAAAATGTGTATAAAGTAATAAAATAAAAAATAGAGAGTAAGAGAAGAGAAGAATTATCGTCTTAGCTCCCCCTTGACGGGTGCTTCCCTTTGTTGAGGGCGTCAAGTAATTAGGAAGACGAAGCGAGTGTTTTGCAATTTTGTTTGCAAATGGTTTCGTCTTTTTGACGAACATGCTCCCCCTTGACGATTGCTGCTTTGTGAGGAGGACATCAAGTAGTAATGTAATCCTATGTGAAAGTATTGCAAGCATTTTTGCAATGTTTTGCTTTGACAATAAGCTCCCCTTAGTTGAGGGTGTCAAAGTCTTCATGTGTATATTGAAAATCTACAAAATAAAGGTTAGAAAACAAGTATATGATGCATAATTTCCTGTAAATGAGACTCAAATTAGTAATATGAAAGTCTTATATTGCACGGATCCCACAGTTCCTCCTTGGGAGGGATCCGTGTAGGCAAAAGTCAGGGGTCCGTCTGTTTGCATACTTATGACAACAATGTAGATGTAAAATGTGATGTCAACATCAAAATAAGTTATGTATAAAGTGTAAAACCTCACTTTTATCACGTATACCTTATCACAACTTTAGACACGAACTCACTTTATGCGTAAACCACAACAGTTACGATATGCATATGAGAAGATGAAGAATAGAACTTGGTGACTTGAATGATATGAATCGTGTATGTTTAGAGAGATAAAGGAAAGAAGATGAAAACAATAAGTTGTATATTGCTTCAAGGAAAACACACACACACACTCTCAAGCACACCCCTCAAATGAGACTTTGAGGGGTTTATATAGTACAAGACATAAATGCCCTAATAGGCTTTGGCATGGGCTTCGTGGACTTGGACATGGATTGGGTTACTTGAACATTTACAAGGCTAGCTTAACTAAATTAATACCCATTTAGCTTAGTCCAATCCATGAGCCCATTGACTATTCTATCACGATATCTAACACGCGTTACAAAGTTCCTAACCGTGAATGACCATCACTTCTAATAAAACAATTAAGGCTAACAATCTCCCCCTAAGGGGTGGTCATTCAAAAGATGCTCCACTTGATTAGCTCTTTACTTTTCTTGAGCTTGAACTTTGTGTGTAGATATAGAATAGTCTTGATTCTTTGTTCCTTCATGCTTTGTGATCAGATAATGTGGTTGTCTGCCATTTTCAACTTTGTTGGTTAGGTGTCTCCACGTCTTTCTCCACCATGCTCACACTTCTATTTGTCTTTTGGTTACCAATGATGTAATTCTCGAGTCTTTAAACTTTGTTGATTCTTTGACATTGACGAAGAATCATCTTTAACTTTGTGTTACGTTTGATTTTGATGAGAACTATCATGTGTTGTTGGTATGAGCATGTGGAGAATCTGCACGATCAATCCGCTCCGGAGCTTCCATAAGAAGAAAACACAAAAACAGGTGAGTAATAAGCGGATTCCGGCACTTACAAGTTTGAATTTTGAGGGTGTTAACAGCATAGTGTGAAAACACGTCTCTAATTCTCACAGAGGCCGTTCCTGAACTGGAGTCCCACAAGTGAGATAACGCGATATACCGAAGTACACCTACAGTTCAGATGAGTCGCTGAGGTACACCGAAGCATCACCCCACGACTGTAGACCGTTTGAGACACACTAAGCGTAATCCACGGGGAGTTACCAAAGTGACCTGCTGTCAGGGCTGCTTGATGTTGACCCTGGCAGGAGTTTCCATTCAATCACTGAAGATCACAGATGTGAAACTTCTCATAACTGTTCTGGCAGATTGCTAAGATCTGCGTAGGACTCTAGAATATATCACTTGTGTCCTTATAGATGAACAACAAGCGATGTCATGTCAATTGTTCCTATGAGATCTTTTGATGAATCTCGTGGCTCTAGACTCAATAGTGCATTTTGGTTTTCCTGAGCGGAGACTAGGGAGAGGGTCTCCTTCTTCAATACCAACGATCTCTAAGAGAAAGTCAATAGATTATGTTGGGTTCCCAGTGAGAATGAAACAAATCCTTTTAAGAGGAATTGAGTGGCTAGAAGGTTAGGTGCAGTGCGTCACTGGGTCCATGACGTCTTTGTCTTCAATACCAGTGTCAACTAGTGACAATCAGTAGCAGATGAATTGAACCCGGTTTCTGCCCTAAGTTTGATTATGGAGGGCTATTTCTTTTCACCCTTTCTTTTACATTTCTTTTTAATTCTTCAACCCCTTCTTTCTCCTTTCTCACATTACTCCTTTTTTCAATCATTCCTAAGGACTTCTAATACTAACTATTTGTGATGTCCTTGGGTAGATCCCTCCGGCTCTGGCGGATCATAGGACGAATTTCCTATTCTTAGTCACCTTATAACTCCATGACTGTCTTATTGTTGCCATAAAACCATTTTACTTGAAAATCTCTCAAAGCGTTTATGATTGAAAACATGTTTGGAACACTTCGAGAGTTTTATATTTTCAGAAACACTCCCCCTTCACATGTGCTTATAAGTTTTGACAGAAATCTGCACATAGAGGGTAGAGTTCGCACTTTTTGAATTGATCGACTTTAAATGAACAAGACCGATTCGAGACACGTTTACATCACTAGAGAACTAGCTTGAAATTATTACCCGTCCTGGTCAAGTCCATAGAAAGTTTCTCGAGATGGTACATTATTCTTCGTCAATTCATTGGTTACGACTGAGTCGAGCTCTTTTGAGATTCAAACAGCGATCATTAAACCTTTTTGATCACATTTTAATCACGTTTCTCCCCCTCAAAAAAAGCATATCTATGATGTTTTTGAAACAAAATGATTAAAAGATATGTTTTTCGAAAAGCATTTGGAGAGAAACTGATTTAGCATGAATTTTGGAACAATTTTGGTTTAATACTCCCCCTTAACGAAAGCATATTTTTCATACAGAAAAGTTAGAATCAATTAAGGGTTTAGAGGGAGTTATCTTGGTACCAAATGTGAGAGATTTTAAAAAATCTTTTTGAAAACAATCGAATCAATGGTACGCAAGATGAAGATTTTAAAAAATCTTTTGAAGATATTGAAGAAGAATTATCTTCATTTGTTTTAGGATAAGTGCTCGATATTTATGAAAATCGATTTTGCGTAGCACTTTCCTTTCTTTAAAGATCGGGTTACAGTCTGAAGTAACTGCAAGCCATTATGTTTTTAGGAAAAGTGCTTTGAAAAATATTTAAGACCTTTGATTGGTCAAGCACTTTCCTTTCTTTGAAGTCCGGGTTTCGTACTGAAGTATACGAAAGCCATTTTATTAAAGAAATATTGAGAAACAACATGTTTTGGAAAACATTTAAAGAACTCTCGCTCAAGCATCTGTACATGCCCGTATCATTGTTGAATGACATTTCTAGAAACGTACAGAATATCGATTATACGAGAGACATGTCGTGAGAAGAATATTTTTGGATTTTTTATTTTCTATTGTTTTTGTATTTTTTTGAAAGATTTTTTATTTTTGTATTTTTCTTTTTGTTGGTCTTATAAAAGAAATGGAAAATCAAAAATAGAAGATAGAGAAAATGAAGAAGAGGATTTTACAGAATTGGAACCCTCTGAAGAGCTGGGTTCTGAGATATTTGATTCACCTGCAACCAAAGAAGAAGAGTTTTCACAAATAACAGTGTTAGAAGTACATGATTCCTCACGGTGAGGGTGTTCACTGTCAACAGTTATATTGGTTTCTACTTCCTTATCCTGATGATTGTCACTATTATCTGTGTTGGTGCAAGTATCAAAAATCTTTCCTGTGGGAATCCATCTAAGACCTACTTTGTTGAAAACTTTTCCCATGGGTATCCACCTAAGGTAAGATCTAGGAGTTGTTTTCTTATCAGATGCAGCGGAAGACTCATTTTTTGAAAAACTACGTCCTGAAGAGATCCACCTATTAGGTTTCCTTTTGATGTTCATCTTGTCAACGGGTTTGTTTCGGTTTGGAGTCTTAGTGGATTGTGCCTTGGCACGAGAATTATCTTTCTTGAGATATTGTGAGACACATGCATCATGATTAGCTGAAAAGACACATTTTTTACATGTAGTACAGACAAATTCAATATTCTTGTTTAAAACAGCAGCTTTAACTTTGTCACTACAGTCTTTTGGAAGTTGATTCTTGTTCGAAAAAGACTTAGAATTCCTAGTGTTGTTTTCTACGTGCATAGCATTTTCTTTTGCGCAACTATTCTTAGATGCAAGCCAATCCCTAGTCTTATGTTGAGTGTTCTTATGTAATGGTTTACTACTACTAGCAGGGCCTTGAAATCCTGTAGAATTCATCACCCTAGATGTTGCACCTAAGATTCTGTCTTTTCGAGTCTGTGCCTTTTTCCTAACTTCTTCTAGATAGTGATTGTTGACCATGTCGTTAGAACCGACAGATTCTTTAACTGGATTTTTGGTCACATTCCGTGTACTATTCCTAGAAATGCCAGGTGTAATCACTGTAGGTTTTTCAGCAACTGCTTTTTCATTTTCAAAACCTTTGATAATTCTCTTTTTAATAGGCAGGGACTGTGGAGTGACTGTTTTTGAAAAATCATTTTTCTCATTGACTTTTGGAGCAAACTGAGAAATAGACATTTTTGGTTTGAAAACCGGTTTGGGAACATTTGTGTTCTCCTCAGTCAATGGTTTTGCAAACTTAGTATCCACAGCCTTTCCTTTTTGACTTCCCAGCTGAGCTCTCAAAAGATCATTTTGCTCTTTCATGTCCTTGTAGGCACGCTCATACGACAGTTTGTCATACTTGCATTCCTCTGTTTTTCGATCAAGTTGTTTAAAATAGGACACGTTTTCTTTTTCAATTTTTTCAAGAGCATTTTCATATTTTGAAACAATTGTGGAGGTCTCAGACTGGAGTCTTTCATGATCTTCAACAGAATATGTTTGTAAAATAATGGACATGATATCGGTAGTCATAACATCTTCGAAGAGAGAATCATTTAAATTTTCCAAAACTTTGATGTGTTCAACACTTTCATTAGCTTGCTTTACCAGGGATTTATGGTCCTTGACAAAGTCAGCTGTTTCTTTCAAAAAGGCTTGTTCAATATAAATTACCCTGGAGTTGATGTTATTCAGCTGAGGGGCAATTTCAGTTTCAAAAAACTTTTTTTGTTCAATATCAAAACTATTAAACCAGATGTTGGTTGTAATATGAGTTTTAGTTTTAACAGTCTCTTGAAGTCTCCCAATTCTAGTTTTAACATCGTCTAAAATGCTTCTGGCATCACTTGTGTTAAAAGGATTGTTTGAAGACATTTGTTCGATTTTCGAAAAGGATTTTGAGACAACTACAGGAGTTGCAACTGGTTTTGAAACTGGTGTGATGGAAAACTTTGATTGTTCTTTATGTGAAACAAACGAAATACCATTAATTTTGTTCCATTTGTTATAGTCAATTGGTTTGATTTCCGGATGTTTTTGTTTCATTTTTGATCTACTCTCCTCAGATAGTTCCAACGTTTCAAGAGAATCATGCACAATTATGGGTTCATGCAAAGGTTTTCCATTGTTCAACACATTCTGAGATTTCTGAGCTTTCTTGAGGAAACAAGGAGGTGAGTTACCAAGAGCCATTTTATGTGTTGTATGAAAAATCGGATTTACTTGATTAGAAAGCATCTTGTTTGTTTTAGCGGAATGACCCGTTGTAAGAAGTAAATTATCCAATTTTTTGATAGTTTCATTTTTATCAAGAATTTCATCAAGAAGAGAATCTTCTCGTTTTGAAAAATCAGCAATCAACTGTTTCTTCTCTTTTTCAAGATCAGAAAACAGTGTTTTTTGTTTAGAAATTTGGTCATTTAGTTCAGAAATTTCCTTGTTTAAAGATTTTATTTTCAAGTTCAGATTCACATCAAGTGTATCATACTTGATTTGCAATTGTTTTTCTCTTAAAACAGAATCTCGGTAACCAATTTCTAATTCTGATATTTTGTTTGTATGAAATTCATAGGCTCTGGCGTTCTCTTTGTAACTCTCAAGCTCAGCGGTCAATTTTTTATTCGCTGCCTTAACCTCGCGATTGACCTTACTAACTTTTTCAATTTCAATGCAACAGTTATTGATTAATGATTCAAAATAAGCACGTGTTTCCTCATCAGTCTCAGTATTTTGTGCCACACAGCCTCCACTAGGATCCACATCTGGAGTTTCAGAGTAAGTATTGCTACAACTCGGATTGTCCAGGTATGTATCATAAGTAGGTGCGGATGTCACAGAATGCTGTTCGTCATGAGTAAACACATCACATATGACATTGTTATAGCATGGATCAATGATTGGTACCTCAGATACTGTATTGGCGTCATTGACAGGAGGTGTGTCAGAATCAGTGTCGTACTTAGTCTCCTGAAGATTTGCCATGAAGATGCAGTTCACATTGAGTTCCTCGAGGTCTTCCAAATCATCCACAATAGCGAAAAAATCATTTTCCTCAGCACTCAACTGCATCCCTGCTTCTTGCTTCTGTGCTAACAGCATAGCTTTTCGAAGAAACTCAGCATTCTTCTTGTGTGGCTTAGTGGGACAGTTTCGTGCCATGTGACCCATTCCTTGACAGTTATAACACTTAACCTGATTACCCTGATTCACATTTCCATAATTCCCAATGACTGGAGCTGCAACATTCCCATTCTGATTACCCACTGCTCTATTCCCAACATTATGTCCCATCTGATTTCCAACATTCTGACCCAACTGATTACCCTGATATGGAACCGCCTGATTACCCATACGAAATCCAGTAGCATATCCCTGCTGATTCCCATTAACTCCAACCATTTGACCTTGATTACCCATATTCACACCCGGCTGTGCAATTTGCCTGTTGCGAGTGTTTGATGAAATCCTTTGGTTTTTGTTAGTTGGTGTGGAATAGCGACTGCTGAATGCTTTACCCAATAAAGAAAATACTTGTCGCAAAGCTTCTTCTTGTTCAGTTTCAGGATCAGTGATTCCTTGTTCTTGGTATTGTGGATACTGTTGTTGAATGACTTGTTGTTCTGGTGGATAGAATTGTTGTTGTGGTTGTAGAATGTATTGCTGCAAGTTGTTGTTGGAAGATGATGAAGCTTGTTGTTGTGTATTCACTGAAGGTTAAGTCTTTGCAATAAGAGACAATGGATCATGATTCTTTGCCAATCTTTCTTTCCTGACTTCATTCGCTTCAGCTTGGTTTTGTTTCAGAAAATCGTTTAGTTGATCAAAGTTCACCTGATGTAAGTCTATTGTTTGGTTGACAATAGTGACATATCGTCCCCATTCTTCTGGAAGATTGTTCAGGAACTTGATGTTTTGAATGATAGTTCTGGGTGCTAGCTTGTTTCTGATTAGCTCATTCATCAAAGTGCAAAACCTTCCATAGTGGGATTCAATGGATTCTCCTGGAGTTGAAGTAAACTTTTCCCATTCAGTTAGCAGCTTGTTCTCCATGTCTTGTTGACCAATTTCTGTTCCATGACAAATCCGTCTAACACGTTCCCACATATCAAAAGCAGTTTCACAACTGTCTACAGCAGCAAAGATGTCTATTGGTAAACCCAGTTGGACAATATGAATTGCCATGTCATCTGCATCGACTTGCTTCTGATCCTCTTCAGAGTATTCTGATTCAGTTTGAGTATGATAAGATGGTGGGACGTCAGGAGTTCCAGGGTCTAGGATTTGTCGAGGCTTGAAGGGTCCATTCGTAATGGAGTTAATCATGAGTTTTCCATTAGGTTTGGTCTTGATGTAGCAAAGCATACGACTTTTCCATTGAAGATAACCACCTTTTGCCAACATAGGAGGACGGTTTTCGGCACCGGCTGCATGAATGTCTTGTTGAGTTGCCATTGATGAAGGTATGATATGATAAAGTTGATGTAGGATCGATTCAACGATAAAGGAGTTGTGGTTGATGAAGATTAAGCTCGGTTGAGGTTTTTCAGTGAATCTTACTCGTAAACCTGTTCGAAGGCGTAAAATTTTTCTCTCCCCAAATTTGAAATTCACAGTAAAAATCAATTCTAAGGACGTATGAAAATTTTAAGTTATGACAATTTTGACGCCAAATTTTACTAAAAATTTTGAATTTAGGCCCAAAAATTTGAATTTTTGACCAAAATTTTCCAAGTTATACCAAAATTTGAATCTCGCGTAAAAATTGAACGTGTAGTCTCCCCTAAAAAATAAATTTTACTCAAATTTTCCCGCCAAAAAGTTACGAGTATAGTTGGTGCTTATGCGTAGGATCTTATGCGTAGGATCTTAGGCTTAGGATTCCTTAGGCGTAGGATCTTATGCGTAAGTTTAAAGTTAGGCGTAGAAAAACTTATGCGTAAGATTTAGTTATGCGTAAGACAAGCTTAGGCGTAAGAAAATACTTAAGCGTAAAGTGTTCTACGCGTAAGTCTAAGCTTATGCGTAAGATTAGGGTTTTGCCCAAAAATCCTTTACACTATCACAGTGTAAAAGATATCCAAAAGTCGAAGTGTTCCACAAACTTATCCAAGTGAGGGAAGCACTGAGTAATCGTTATAGCTCGAAGAATCTGCACCAAAAGTTTATGCGTAGAAAGTTATGCATAGTTTGACTTTCTTACGCGTAGAACTAGGGTTTTGACCTACGCGTAAAAAATTTCCAGCGATTCAAACAATTTCTCTTGCACAAACAGCCTTAAAAACACTCGAATAACACAAAAATGTTGACCTTTTTCACCCAAAGTGCTTAGAAAGCTTACGAGTAGAAATGACCAACGAACCAAAAACGAGCTTAAAAATGAAGAAAAACACGTAAAGTTCAAACTTTTTGCAAAAAACAGAAACTTTAGCACCAAATAAACCTTAAACCACAAGAATCTTGAATTTTTAAGTGCAAAAATTAAAGCTTTAAGCGTGACAAAGATGACTAACGTGAGCAGTACGAGTAACTTCAAAACAAACACAAACACTCCTAAACCATTGTTAGGCGATTGATACCAATTGTAAAACCTCACTTTTATCACGTATACCTTATCACAACTTTAGACACGAACACACTTTATGCGTAAACCACAACAGTTACGATATGCATATGAGAAGATGAAGAATAGAACTTGGTGACTTGAATGATATGAATCGTGTATGTTTAGAGAGATAAAGGAAAGAAGATGAAAACAATAAGTTGTATATTGCTTCAAGGAAAACATACACACACTCAAGCACACCCCTCAAATGAGACTTTGAGGGGTTTATATAGTACAAGACATAAATGCCCTAATGGGCTTTGGCATGGGCTTCGTGGACTTGGACATGGATTGGGTTACTTGAACATTTACAAGGCTAGCTTAACTAAATTAATACCCATTTAGCTTAGTCCAATCCATGAGCCCGTTGACTATTCTATCACGATATCTAACACGCATTACAAAGTTCCTAACCATGAATGACCATCACTTCTAATAAAACAATTAAGGCTAACATAAAGGCACCAAACATATTCTCAAGACCATATGGCATATAACATGTAGTTTCATTCAATAAAAATGCGAGAAATGATATACATATCTCTAAAACTAAGAGAATGACGAAAACATGTAATACTTTTTCTAATAATTCTAAGAAGTGTCAAAAAACTTAATAAAAAGCATCAATGTGCTTGTAACCTAAGGTCGAGTAGACTTGTTGATTTGGTCGAATCATTCAAGGAGATGATTAAACATGAAATGCAACTCATTTCGTACTTCTTGAACAAGTCCTTGGGTAAGTTGACAATTAGAGCAATTATTGTCATGAATAGATAACGGAGGAGATGGAATGTTTTGAGGAGGCTCCACAAAGGATGGTGGGATTTGTGGAGGTGAGTTGAGCGACGTAGGGTGTGGTTCAACTAAAAATGAGGGTGATGATGCACGAGTTGTTGGTGGAGATGGGAAGTCCTCTATATGGTTGGGTCTTTGGTGATTCGTTGTCTCCAAAGATGGACTATTTGATAGTTAAGGCGGTTCCCTATTTAATGAGAAAGTTGGTGAATGAGAAGTCCTTGGTGGTGAGTCTTCTAACGAGTAGAGATTTAGATGAGAAAGAGGTGCGGTAAAGAAATGTAGTCTAGGTTCTAGAAATGAAGGCTTGGGTGTTTTAGTAGAGCTAGGTGTGTTTGGTTTAGTACTTGATGAAACCCTTTCCAACTCAAAAGGTCGAATGCTAATCCTAGCGGTTCTTCTAGCTTTGGTTGGTTGCGTTTGTTGAGGAGGGATTCTAGCATTTGGACTTCTTGCGGGTGATGACTCGGTAGATGATATCTCATGAACCATATGAGCATTCTTCTTGGAAGAACCTTTGGTTGAAGAGTTTTTGCTAGAAGATTTAGTCATAGTGAAAGAGAGGATGTAATGGATGTCTTAGCTGCTGATTTTTGAATGATGGTTTGAATGGTGGTTTAAACACATAAGAACACTTGGTTTATAAAGGATGAAATAGGGTTAATGAATTAAATTCTTGACCACTAAGAATTTTAGCATGAACTAAGGTCAACTATAGTGTTGTTCTATTATAGGGAGTCATTTAATGGCAAGTAAAAGTATTTAGACTACCAAAGAGAGTTTGAATTAGAAGAGAAAATTGATCATAAACTGTTCTGGAGACCCAGATCCCATGGTTCCCTATCTTTAGGGATCCTTCTAGTTATAAACTAGGGATCCGTCTATCAGAAAACAAAGTGGTGGAGTGATTATGTTCTATTAAGGTCTAGTACCTATAAATCTTGAGTGTTTGGGTTCCTTAAGATGTCTTAAATGGCATGGGACTTAAATGTCCAACCATAAGGAGTGAGGATACCTAATGATGGTTTTTGGTAAGAAAGTGGACTTTTTGAGAGTGCAACCAAGTATTTAAGCATGACACTAATGATTTAAGGATGAAAAATGAAGACAAATGATCCTAGAGATCAGATGGTGGCTAAAGAAAAATTTGGAAAATTCCTAAAAAATCAAAAGAAATGAAAAACTGATTTTTAGCATATTTTGAGGTAAAGATGACTAAAATCAATTTGTCAAAATTAAGAGAAATATCAAGCTAAGTGTTTTGAGATGTGAGGAACAATGTGTGAGCATTAGAGCGGAAATATGGTGAGTTTTGGTGGAGTGATAAATCAAAAACACCTTGAATGTGATCCTAAGTTAAATATGAGTGAGTGTGACACCTACTGAGCTTGAGGAAGACTTGAGTGATCCTAAAAAAACATGTTTAGCTAGTATGATGTGGTCCAGAGGAATGGTTTGATGTGTGGAGGTCTGAAAATCCACTTTTGTTTACTTGGATCCCACGGTTCCCTCATCTGACGGATCTGGCTAGTTATAGCTCAGGGATCCGGCTACTGCTGACCAGTAGCTTCACAGCAAATGTGCAGAATTTGCACCTTTTATCAAATACTCATCCTAATCATTTCTACATTAAATAATCAAATATGCAAGCCATAAGTATCACGCATAGTAAGTAATGGCGACTAAAAGGTAAGCAAAAATGAGCAGGACCGACTTCTTGATATCAATCAAGCCGTCGTAAAATTCCCATTTTGGGTTGTCTAAGTTAGGATGTCTTTGTTCATGTCATGCCATCTACTAGAGCTAAGTCCTAAGCTACAGAGATATTGTTTAAAGATGTTTTACAGACCATTGTTCAAATTTTAAGGTCCATGACCTTACCTTCCCTCTCTCTCAATCTCCTACTCCATCGCCTCCAAGATTCACTCTTCAACCCTCACCACTACTTCTTCTTCTTTATAAGAAAGTTAGCAAAACATTTAAACATCCCCTTTGTTTGTTGAAACTCTTGTGATGGGCTTGGGATGTCTAGCATTTGCTCAATGTATGCTATGGGGTCAAGTTGAACGTTGCCAATTGGGTTGCTTCCTTCTCCCTCTCTTTCATCTGATGAGTCCGTTGGTGGGTGAGGTCTCTTGCATTCAACCATAATACTTGTAGTCTTCTCATCGGACAAGGGTACCATGACCTGGTTGCAAAAGGTGTGGTCATAGGTGTAGGGAGATGGATCTAGAACAATGACAAAATTGGCTAGGCGAGTTAAGAGCATGGCATAGGGGAGCACCATCTTGTCCGTCTTTTTCACACTTGCCATCCATTTCACCATGTAATAGGTGAGGTTGAAATGAGTCCCATTAACAAGGAAATAGATCATGTAGACTAGGCAAGCGTTGGGATGATCCTTATTTCCTACCAAACAAAGGACGTTCTCCCTTAACACTAGTTCCCATTTTTTGTACAATGGGAACATCTCCAAAAGCTCCATTTGAAAGGGATCTCTATAGATGACCTTTGACTTCCTAGTGACTCGTGACGGAGAGGCTCTTTGTATGAAGATGGTATCCCTTACCGTAGCTGCTTCCGGGAGGGGTGTGAAATAGACCTCGTGATGATCAACCATGTCATGAAGATCGACTAGTGACCATTCGTTTGAGTACATGCATACTCCTCGGCAAGGGACACGAAGTATCCGAGCAAACTCTTCAAGGGTGAAGGTGAATTCATGCTCATTGATGACAAAAGAGATCGAAATGGTTCCATCTTCATTTCTAATGATCCTCACGGTCTTGTAGAACTCTAGGACAAACACCGAAAAAATTTGTTCATTGATGCTTAAGAGGTATTGGAAGTTGATTCCCGCAAAGACTTGGGGAATGTCGGTGTTGTTGATGAATGAGGGTTCAACTACACACCCTTCGTGGAATAACCTCTTTTGCAACAATTTGAAGGCCTTTCGGTCCTCTGGCTTAAACCATCCTTTCTATGATACATAGGAATGTAATGTGCCGTGTCTTGATAATGTTGTTGTCTATTGCTTGGCATGGTTGATCCAAAACATCAAAACCACAATGTGGTGTCAATTGTGTGAATAGTATCCTAATGAGGTTCATCACAATTTTGCTCAATACATCTTCATTGAATTCCAAAATGAGTTTTTATTTGTATTAACAATGTTGATTCTTTGATTTAGTTTATCTTAGAAAACAATGTGATACCAAATTGTGATAAACCCATTTGAACCCAATTTCTTAAGATGAAAATTGTACTTCTAGGAATTAAAGAATGGAAATAACAATGTAGTGAAGATTATACTTACACAAGTGATTGTTTCCTTTGAAATGATGATGAATAAAATCCTGTGAACAGTAACTTACGGTTTATGTTCGTGAGTTGGGAGAGTAAAGTGAAAAGTAAAACTCCACAGTGATCATCTATCACTTATTTTGTCTTCTGATGTGCCAGTTCCCACGGATCCCTTGAATAAGGGATCCAGCAAGTTCAAACTCAGGGATCCGGCATATCGGCAGTTAACAGTTTAAGTGAACTTTGATCATTTTTATATGGGAGTTTTAATTCTTGGCTAGAGTTGGTGTTTTTGCTCTATAACTTATGGTTTGAGGTTTTGATGTGTTTTACTAGTCCTATTTGACGAGTTTCCCTTTTTACGAATGAATCATAATTTTTAAGAAGTTCAAGAATTATGATAAAATACTATTTTATCATGATACAAGGAGTTTCACATGGACACTATTGACATAGATGAAATGCCAACAACCTTATGTGAGAAATGATGACCAAGGCTCTCGAATAGCCAAGCTATCATTATCACTAGTTTGTAGTTTTGTCTATAGAGATCAACGAAGAATGCTATTCTTGATGATGAGTTCAATATAGATAACAACTTTAGTGATATTGAAGTTTACGTATTGAGTCTACTATTCTTTACATGTTATAAGAATTGATATTATTAATTAAGCTAGGAATTATACATTAATAAATAAGAAAATTATTAAAGAGCATACCTTTGCTAAATATATATTCTTTTATGAAAAAGAAACATCGACGCGAAATTATTCATGATCTTCTAAGATACCCAAATCCTAGTATGGAGAATTTCTCACCAAAGAAAATATTATAAGGATCTATCATTATCCAACATTATAAAATATGATGATTTCTAAAAACGTGACTTTTTGTTTTTAAGAAATTTCCTTCATTGTAGTTTTCAAACATACACGGATCGTATCAAGTTTTCAAAGTACAATATACTCTAAGAAACTTGGTAACGAAGCTCTGGTACCAATTGTGGAAAACTAGAAGTCGGGGGGGGGGGGGGGGGGGGGGTTAATAGTTTCACTGATTAAAACTTCGTTTTAAACTATTTAAATCAACTTATGTCAATCTAGTTGATGTGTATGTTGGATGTCGATAGATAAGTATATAAATAAGTAATGCAAAGGTAAAGAGTAAGAAACACAAAACCACAACATGAGTGTTTATAGTGGTTCGGCTACAAGGACACCTTCCTTGCCCTCTCCACTCCCCGAGTCACCTACTCGAGAGTTCGTAAGCACTACACAACACAAACTCCTTGTTTCGGAGAAGCCTTCACAATGTCGCCTACTCTTTATCCGGTACAAGGCTAGACACCGAGTTCTTACACGAGGTAGAACTAAACCTATCACAACGTCGCCTACACTTTATCCGATAGAAGGCTAGATACCGAGTTCCATTACAAATGAGGAACTACTACCTAACACTACACAACACCAATCCCAAAGGAGACCCACTCTTTCTTACAACATCATCAAGGATATCAATATCCTTTAACCCAAACTAACTATCTTGTACATCGATGCACCATATTGATTGTACACCCTTGGCACATTTTACTAATGCCTTTGACCCAACCTTTGGCACCTTTCACTAATGTCTTCGACACGGACCTTTGGCACCTTTCACTAATGCCTTCGACGCGGACCTTTGGCACCTTTCACTAATTCCTTCAACTTGATCCGTTTGACATCTTTCACCTATGCCTTCAACACAACACTTCTAAGGAGGAAGAAAGAACTATCAACAAGAGAACTTCAGTAGTCTTGATGATGATGAAGCTTGGCAACTCAATGACTTGAGATTGCTCGACTTCAAGACGTGGTGATCTCGCCTTTAAGAGGAGCCTAAAGAATCACACAAACACAAAACCACATAGAAAGATCCTTTGGATCTAAGGTTAGAGAGTTTACAATACTAGGAGAAATTATGTGTAAAAGGGGTGAGTTACAATGAAGAAATGATTCACTATTTATAGGCAAAAATATCTATTGTTCCTCGGATCTCACGGATCCCTTACTTGAGGGATCCGTCTAGTGTATTCTCAGGGATCCGTGGACGCTCCTCCATATTTGGGTTATGGGTCATGGATTATGGACTTTGGGTCATGAGTACCCAAATAAATACAATGTATCTAGACATTGGATCATGGGTATGGTTTAGGTCCATGGGTCATGAGTAATAACCAATATGACTTCATGCATGATGTCATGTAATGGGTCATGGGTCATGGATCAAGCTCCATGGGTATGGGTCATGGACTTTGGGTTTTACCCAACTACATTCAATGTATCTAGTCAATGGGTCAAGTAAGATTTTTACCGATTACATTACCCATTACAATATATACTAAGTATATATATACCCATTTATATATTATGTAAACACTAGTTATTATACATATGCATTTCTATAAAATGTACACACTATTACTTGTTTAGTGTTTTATATGAAAATGTAAGTGTGTTAGTAAACTATTGGCTCAAACCATTTATGTATTTTATTTGTTTCGTTAAAATGATTTTACGTTTTTTATCGACAAAACATTAGAAGATCGTAAAATATAAATAAATGTTTTTACGGCTTATTTGTATTAACAAGGTGGTCCAGTTTCCCCGTTTCCAGGGCTATCTTCAATTTCTCTTTCAAATGATAACAATCGTTGGTGAGGTGACCCTTCTCGCCATGATAATCGCAAAACTTGTCCAAATTTTCTCGTCTCGGCGCTCCCTTTAAGGCCGGTGGTGGGGTAGTTTGAGTTGAAGTTCTGTTGCCAGTATCTCTTTGGGAGGTTTTGTGAGGAGACTCAGATCTATGGGCCGAATGTCATTTCTGTAGATGTTTCTTCGAAAGTCATTGCGAGGTGCTCCGTCTGATCTCGCCGGCTGATACGGGATGTATTGGTCAAAACGGGGGTGCTAGGGTACTAGTAGGTACAAATTGTGGCAAGTTCAAGTAATGGACTCGATGAATTAGAAGAACGAGTGCGCATGCACTTTCAAAAAAAAAACTTTAAGTTAAAACAAGACCGAGTTAAAACACAAGGAACTTCAACCAATAATCACAAGCGTACGGTAGCTCTCCAAAAAAAAACGCACAAAGGAGCGGAGAAACAAAGGTCAGCACGAAGCTTATTAAAAACCCATTTCTTTAAGGTCACAATTTAATGTGAAACCTTCCTTAAACCCCTCTTATAGTTTGTTTATCAATTAGAGGTGAGCCGATTTTTCGCAAGCGACACAAAGACAAGTTTTGGAACTTATAATGATAATACTCAAGTTGAGCGTGTTACATTGATTGTGTATTCTATTTTATTATCAAAAATGAAATGCAAAATCTTTTTTTATTTTTATATTTTATATATACTAGACGAGTACCCGTGCATTGCAACGGGATTTTATAGCGACATATCGTTTAGTGATAAAAAAAAACGTTTATTGGTTATAAATGAAAAATAATAAAAGTTTGAAAATTTGGGGATTAAACATATTGTTTTGAAACCCGGTTCGACCCGGATGGTTCAACTGGTTGAACCGTTCCGGTCGAAAAACGGGTCAACTTAAACTATGTCAACCCGACGGGTTGGGTCGAGCACGGGTCGAAATAAACCTGGTCAACCCGTCGGGTTTGAAGCGTCCTGGGTCAACCCGGTTTTCGATGTGTATTAATAGTTTCCTTTTGAAATATATGTTTTCAAAATTTCTATTTTTAGTTTCAACTTTTACTTTTCACTTTTTGTTTTTTCTTTTATATATAGTATACGCTTGTACCCTGTGATGATTAACCGGAGAAATAGATCTCGGTGAGGCATGTTTTACCAGTTTGTATCGGTTTCAGCGGGTCCTCTCTGGTTCGTTTTCGAATGGCTTTTATTGGTTATCCGAACCGGTGGCGACACCGGTTCCTGGTTGAACCCGTTGGTCCAATCCGGTCCGGTTTTCAAAACTATATGTACCATCAACTTGTTAGCTTGTATGAAACTTTGCGTGTTTTATTAATTTGTATAATGTGTATAATAACATGTACTTTTCATTTTACGGTGTTTTAAAAATAACATTAATTAGCATGTTTAATTATTTTATATTTTTAATTATGCTATAGCTTGTTTAAATTGTACATTGTGAAATTTTATTGTACTTTTTAGTTAGGGGTGTTTGTTTATATTTTATTTGGTAGATATGTTTTTAGTTAGAAACAATATCAAATACGTGATACGCGCGAATCGACGAATCAACCCTTTAAGAAAAAGGTCAACACGCAAAACCTGCAAATATACGATATATGATACCGGGCAAGTGCTTACCCGGGTGTTGTCCCAACAGGTGTGAATCGAGGATTTCGTTTGAGGTTTGTAATTAAAATGCTTGAATGATCGGGATTTTACTTTTTGTTTTGGTTTTCTAAATTTTAAAGCACGGGAAATGAAATAAGGCAAATAAACTAAGAAAACTACTCAATTAATCATTACTAAGCATAAGAAACAAGAAAACAATGCTAAATAAAGTCCTAATGCACTAAAACTCAAAAACAGGCAAAATTGGGAACGTCCCGAGCCCTTTTTTATCAAAAATTTTCAATTTAAAGTCTACGGGTGCAAATCTATTTTTTCTACGTCCTAAATGACTAAAAATGATTTTAGAAAAAAGTCGGGTATTTTTTTGACTTTTAGATTTTTTATTATGAATTAAAAACTGAATTATACTAATTAAATTATAAAAAATACTAAATGTTATTGGAAAAATCTTAGAATTTTTGAGAAAATACTTAAACTACTGAGGATCTTAGGAAAATTATAAAAAAGGCCCCAGCTTATTTCAATACACTGGGAAAAAAGCTAAAAGGGTTGCTAGCTTTATAATAAAAAACTATGTTAAATATTAAATGTTGCAACACTTAACCGTAAGTCCTTAGGGCGCAGATGGTTAAGTGTGTTGGGTGTGAGGTTGTGAGCGTGGAGACCAAGGTTCAATCCCTAGTCTTGGCACTTTTTGTTGTTATTATATTTTTTTTTAAATTTCTTTTGTAACTTAATTTTAGGATAAAAATAGCAACTCTTTGTAAAAACACAACTTTTGAAAACTTCAAATAAGCTGAAAACAGCTTATTAAGGGGGCAAATGAGTTTTAATGGTTGTTTGGATATAGGACTGCCAAAGGATTATGAAAGCTACAAAAGCTCAAATAAGCTAGCTAAATCAAAAAATAAGCTAAGCATGACATGATTTAGAACTAATATAAGCTGAAGATAACATGAGTAAACTAGAAAAAAGGAGCAATAAGCAGTTTGAGTAAAAAACTAAACTAAGTGAAACCTAAGACTACAAGGGACTAAAAACCATCAATAAGCACTAAATAAGCTAATTTTTAGATAAACCTAATCTAGATACCTAAAAAGCACTAATGGGGTCCTAATAAGCTGCAGGAATAAGCAAAAAGGGCTTAAACTAAGCCCTTAAGCTGTTGTTGCAGCTACAGCAAATCATGTCAAAGGGGGACTTCAAGCTTAAAAATAAGCATTCAAATAAGCACTAATGTCATAGATAAGTAGAAACAGATCAAGATGATACTACAAGGAATCTATAAAATAAATTTTAGCTAATTTGGAAGTAAAACAAGCTAGTAAAAATAGCTGCAAAAGTGGCTTATGGGGCACATAATGGATAGATCTCAGATTTAAGGGCACTAGGGTGCTACTTTTCAAATGGCAATTTAAGCTAGGAAAATTCTTCCTTCTTGATTACAAGCTAAAAACAGTTAAAGAGTGATAACCCAAGATTCATAAAAACCAATTTGCAAGAATTTTGGACAATTAAATGAGCTTGAACAAGCTTACCAAAAACATTGCAGACTGCTGCTTATGATGCAAGTTTGTGACAATTTTTTGAACTTGAAAACTTTTTGAAATTTGACTTAACCCTCAAAACTGAGAACCATGACTTGTAACATGTATATGAAACTTAATTTGGAAACAACATTGACACTTCTTGAGAACTCTTTTTGAATACTAATCTGTTAAAAATCTTAAAAGCTGAAAATCTAAATCTTAGTTAAGAACTATTATAACTTGTTGAAACTAGCTTAATACTACTTAAAAATGACAACTTAACTGATTGAAAGCTAAACTAAGCTAGTTTTTGAAAACTAAAATGGGTCAAAATGAGTTTTTGACCAAAAATCATGTTATTCCAAACACTCCTTTCAAGACAGAATTTGGTTTATAACAGATTTTTAAAACTGAATCCATGAAACTTTTTGATGAAAACTTGATGTTAGGACTAACTTATCATTAAAAAGCAGTTTTGGATGACAAATAAGCACTTTCAACAAATGCTTAGATTTGGCTTCTTTTTTTTTCATAAGAGTTTTTTCACAAATTTCTAATGAATTGCAAAACTGAAAATAAGAATTAAAACTTAAAGGAAACTTTCATTAATTAAAAAAAATTACAGTGTTGAAAACTTTAAAGAAAACTGAAAAACTAAAAATTACTCTAAAACCTAACTGCCCAAATGGCTACAATGTTGCTTCCTATTTATACTAGAGTTCTAGGGTTTTCTTCCATCCCTCTTGTGCTTTCTGTGTGAGGAGAAGAGCTTTTAAGTCCATTTTGTGCTTTCTTCAAACAATCACAGCCATCCAAATAACCTTGGGCACCAATCCTTCAATCTGAGCCATTCGTCTTTTGTCTTCACCTTCTCAACCAATAAAGTATCACAGGATTGCCAAGGTGGCAATCATGCCCATGTGATGTGTGGGGCTTGTATTGGGTTTTTGTATTCAGTGTATGAAATGGATGGGGAGAGGAAGAAGACAAATATCAGTTTTGGCGCCAATGGGTTGTAAGGTTTGTTTCTGGGTTTAGATGTGGAAGGGTCATGGTGTTTTTGGCAAGGGTAAAAGGATTTTGGGGGTTCAATTGTGTATTAAGGAGGTTCAAATGATAGTCAGGGTTCAAAGGGTTTAAAATGGTAAGTAAAAGGCCACTCATCATATTTGCAATGTAATTGAGTGTTTTTAGACATTTTTTTGGGTTTTACGGGTTTAAAATGATAAGTAAAAGGCCACTCATCATATGTGGTCCGGCCGTCGATCACCTCTTTGCCTGTCAGAGTAATACTGAGCTCGTTGTGACCGGTCTGTGTTCTGGTTAGCCAAGTATGATTTTCGGTACGTTTCCCCTCGGGGGAGCTCTGTGGTATTGTATGTCTCTTTGGAACGCACAAAATCATCCCCTCTGTTCATCATCTCTGTCACAGTCCTTGGGATTCTGTCGGAGAAACGCTTTGCTAGTTCCGGGCACTTGCTCCCATTTATGAAGGAGGATATTTGCATAACCTTTGGTACCCCCAGGATGTAACTAGCTTCATATGTCCATCTTTCATTGAATTCGAGTAATGTCTCGTTTGACTTTCGTACAATATTGGTTATTTCCATCGGATCCTTCAAACACTTTCTTCGGAGGGCGAACCTTGAAAGGAACTATTCCCGAAGTGCCTCTTAGCTGTCTACGCTACCATTGGGTAAGCGATCAAACCAACCCCTCGCCGACCCATCCAAGGTATCTTGGAACATCTAACACCACACTGGCATTTTCCTTCCTCCATGGTTAGCCGCCCCTGAGAATCTAGTGATATGATCGTCCGGATCTGTAGAGCCGTCGTAAAGTTTGATATTCTTAGGCAGATCGTGCTTTGGGCATGCGAATTTTATGATTCTTTTCGTAAATGGGCATCTGGGTGCATCTTTATAAGGTTTTTGAAAATCTTCCTCTTTGACTTCCTTGCCCTTTCGTCCATCTTTTTCTTTTTCTGTCCCCTTCTGTGGCTCTTCGGCTTCGTCTCCGAAGTCGCTCCGGATTGGTTTCAGGGGACTGGTGCCTTTAGTGTTGTGTTCTCTTATTAGGGCTTTTAACGAGGTTATGTGGCTTAATATCTATTCTTCGAGGTTGGGCAGGTTATTGTTTCCTTCGGCATTGCCGGATGGGGTATCAGTGGAGGGACTCGCCATCTTCTAGTCGAGATATATTGAATAGCGTGTCCCACGGATGGCGCCAAATTGTTGAGATAAAATGTGTCTTCACCCGAACAAGCTAGGAGCCTTCGGTAGGCACTTCGTCCTGCTCTTCGGATATGCGAACACAAGATTAACACGCGTTAGCCTCGCCTAGGGTTTTATCCCAAGACCAAGCTCTGGCGTGAGAATGAGTATATGATATGAGGTATAACTGTATGTAAAAGTAGGGTTAGAGAGAGTTAACCTAAATGCAGTAACTTTCTCCCTTTATATAGGTGAGAAGTCTTGTCCTTACCTGAGGGTCACATGTGGTAAAAGTGACCTTTTCGAGCGGGACTTTGACTTTGCTCTGTCTGGACTCTGTTCTGAGTCAGGCCAGTAGTTCTGGTCAAGATTCCTTTCCTCTTTTGTGTGGTGACGCTATATTACCGTTATGCCAAAGTGCCTGCCCTGGTCTCCTCAGAACACATCAGTTCACTTTGGCTTATAGCTTGATCCTGTAACTTGGTCTGGTTGATTTTCCTGGATCCATTCGGATGGCCTTCTAGCCGTTCGGCCTGGTCACTTCGGACACACACACATACACACACACACTCTCTCTCTCTCTCTCTCTCTCTCTCTCTCTCTCTGTGTTAAGGCAAGTGTTTAAAAAATTGCAACATATTAAGGGTGCGTTTGTTTGCTAATTGGAATCACTATCGGTATGAGTTTGATAATAGGGTAGAAAAAGAATAGGAATGACCAAAAGTATCAATCCGATTATTAATGTTTGGTTTAGTTGGGTTAATATCGGTATGATTTGGTCAAAATTAATGAAAAGAACAAGAATATGATGAAATACATGTGTAGGACCCATTGATAGATATCTATTTCCACCTCATTAGTAAGGTTTGAAGTATACCCTTATATTTTGTATGATATCTATGGTAGTGATTTGCACACTCCCTTGATTGATTGGGACACTCTAATTTAGAGTGTATTGACACTTATACCCTCACATGATTTTTACTCATTTTCATCTGTAAGGGTATAAATATCAAGACACTCTAAATTAGAGTGTCCCAATCAATTTGAGGAGTTTGCAAATCACCTCCCGATATCTACATATGAAGATCAATTTCTTAAACAAACAACAATATTTGGAATGAAAGTATTACTTCATTTCGATTAACGCATATCAAACGCACCCTAACTATGTTAGTACGTCGTCCGTGTCCATTTACTAGTCTAATTAGAATCAAAAGGTACGCGATATGGTGCAAGTCATCATATTGTGATGGTCGCAATAAATATTAGGGATTATGCATGTATAATCAAGCAAAGCAGAATTACATTAAAGGCACAAAATAAGTATTAATGCATAAACATATAAACATTAATTCATTAGCCGGGTATCCGCATGTTACGACGATGGATATCTTGCAATTAAAATTTCAGTTTTATATGTTCCGATACAATAACTTTAATGATGACGACAATTTGAGTTTGAATAAATTCAAGGGAATTGATATTTACAGATACGAAATTGATTCATACACATACAATTATTATGTGTGGCCTATTATGCCCTTATACAGTTGTTAACCTCTTTTTTTTAGCCTAACGTGAGTTATCATTCATATATGCCGCCTCTCTCTTTAACTAAGCCATTGTCGATCACTTCCATCATATAGCAATTATATATGCTGTTGACTTGTCAATCTATGTAGGACTAAAAACTTTTACTACTGTAGTCAATTAACCTTATATGGCATGATAAGCAAAATTGCGGCTTCTCTGTTTAATTTGGTTGGGGAGATTTTAGTCGAGGCAAAATGATGGCACTCTTATTCATCTAGGAATCACAAGTGCACAAAAAAGATGGAACTAAATTGTGGCTTGCTAGTTGCTTCACTTTGAAAATAATCTTGAAAAATAAAGACGTTATATTTTCTAAGCCAGAGATAATTAGATGGAGGAAACTTGCAGCTTATACATCGCAAAAATTGTACACGAGCATCTAATATTCAGTTCAAGCATTTAACTCTATACGAGCATTTGATTATTGCATATCGTAACACAACGTCGCGCTGAACTTGTGGCGGTCGAAGAAAAGTGATAGTGAAGAAGGTCGTTAAATTGAGACGGTTGGAAATAGCGACAATATAGTTGAGGACATCAGTACAATGGGAAGGTCTTTAATGAAAATGGAATTGACGTGATCGGGAAAACAAGTACGTGACGGCATGCAAAAATAAAGGATGGATTTGCTGCAATATATGAGATGAAAGGTCAAATGATGATAAATATAAAAAAAGGGCTTAAAAGTCTATTCACAATTTGTGTTATGTGTATGAATCAAATAACTATGTGTACGTATCAATTCCCTAAATTCAATTATTTCTTATGCAAAACTTTTTAGTTAAAAAAAAATCAAAATGCATTAAATGCGTATTGATGAGTTACATGCATCTTATAGCAATGATTTTTTTTTTTTATAAACTTGAAAATATGAGTTACATGCACCTTATAGCAATGTAAAAAATTATAAACTTAGAACATTTTTCATCATATGTACGAACGTCATCTTAAAACTATTCTCACGATAGTGTTTCATTTGTAAACCTCCTCATAACTTAAAAAACTTCTCATAAACTTTTTACTGTGAATCCACTAATCACTTGCAAAATATTTGGGATTTAGGGTATGCACCTCGTATATGAAAGAAGTGTTGCGACTTGCGAGTCTAAATTCTTATGGTGAATCTTTCTGCCATTCAATAACAAAAGATATTTGAGATCATATAAATAAAAGGCAAACTAACAAAATCACAATATACAATTACAACTATCTCATTACAACTATCTCGTACTACTGTTTCAGGTTGGACTTAACTTAAACCCACACCTAGTATGTTAAAAGCTTTTGATGGGTATTACTAGCTACAAACCTTCTAATAACCCGAATCTATGTATTTTCGTGAGCCACAAAGATCGTCATCCGTAATAATTGGGAAGAATAACAAATGGAAACAATGGTGTGTTAGAACGAAATTCTTTTAGTTAATTGACCAAACAATATATAATTTCACATATTTTAATATCAATGACATATGATGGGATCATGTGCTGCTCGCCACGTGTAAAATATTCATTGGTGGATGATGATAATATTAAGTTGACTATTAACTTCATGTTGTAGAGACAGATACTTCAAAGTTAAACTCTAAAATGTTTTATCATGTTAGTGATACTATAAAAGAAAGCAAAATAATGAGTCTTTTGTTTCAATTAGTGATGGTCACATTTTATCATTTTGGTGTTGTCGGTTGGTTTAACATGACAAACATGAGAGGCTAAACATTAGAGGATCTTTATTCGCATCTTTTTATAGGGTTATACTATATGACCACTATCATGTGACATAAGAGGGGTTCGTCAAAAATTGTATTTGTTCTCATTTTTATTTTCAGTACAACACAGTTTTTTGTGAGTTTTTGTTTCTTATTTTTTATAGTTTTAAGCGTTTGACTTATTAAATTTTATATTTTTTGTTCCGTACTTTCAGGTTTATAATTTTTTGATATAAACAAAATTAAAAATAAAAAA
Organism: Chrysanthemum seticuspe; assembly: GCA_019973895.1. Classification (NCBI taxonomy): domain Eukaryota; kingdom Viridiplantae; phylum Streptophyta; class Magnoliopsida; order Asterales; family Asteraceae; genus Chrysanthemum; species Chrysanthemum seticuspe. Next base: position 148,181,095 of record BPTQ01000009.1, on the reverse strand, counting down.
AATAAAAAGATGGAAGAGGGTCTCATTTGTATTAAGGGAGAATTGCATATATATCCATCCAAAGATGAATAATTGCATATATATATTCTACTTAAACTCATAATTACGTTTCTAAAACATTAAATATTACATATATATCCAAATAACTAATTTATGTAAAAAAAAAAGGACACGTTATTTGGACCCCCTTTTTAAAACTCAAACATGCTCTTATTTTAATATTTATAATAACCATGTGAGTTTTTTTCCAATCAATATTGTTGCAGCACCGTCATATTTAAAATTGTGAAACCATTCTTTAAAATCTCACTTTGATAAAACATCAATTCGTATTATCATTTGATTTTTGCACTCATTAAGAAAACATGACTACTCTTCTTTGAAATCATAAAATTGTAGTTAGTATTTTTACTTTCTATAAAATAGTACAGTACTCAAGACTTTACTTATGTTAATTTAAGTTGTTTAATTTTGTTCTATTATTATGTTCATTATTGTCTAGTTTTGAGTAGGGTAATGAAATAAGAGATGAAGAAGAAAGGGTATAATAGGTAATTTAGAGGTAGATAATAATTATTATGTATTTTATATTTTATTTATTGTAAAATTTAATTATTTTGATATATATGCAATATTTAATGTTTTGGAAGAATATATATGCAATTATGAGTTTAAGTATGACATATATGCAATTAATCATCTTTGGAGGGATATATATGCAATTGCCCCTATTAAAAACAAAAAGAGAAGGGGGGGGGGGGGGGGGGGGGGGGCAAATAACTTGTCCCCTTTTTATATGCATATTTCGATTGAGTCATACTATACAAACCCCTCGTGATGTGACATAAAAAAAAGGTTTTGGTTAAAGATGTTTTTTGTCCCTCATTTGTTTCCAGTACAACACAATTTTTTGTCAGTTTCTGTTTCGTATTTCTGACAGTTTTAAGCGTTTGATTTATTAAACTTTATATTTTATGTTTCGTACTTTCAGGTTTATAGTCTTTTGATAAAAAAAAATAATAATAAAATAAAAAAAAACCCCGGAAAGGGGTGTCCTTTGTAAAAAAAGAGGTTTGTATAACCTACCCTATTTTGATGTCTATAATACTGTTATAACTGCACTGTTAGGTGCGTTATAGAAGCACACTTGTGGCTAATGGTCAATTTTTTATTTTTTTATTTTTTTTTCTTTTTTGGAAGGGCGTTTTTGATGTTTTGTGTCATAGAAATATCATAGGGTAAAAGATGACATACCGCGGTTATAATAGGCCATTTATAGTTGGGAATAAGGCATTGGTTAAGATTTGTCTTCTTGTGGTTTTTTATTATATAAATGGTCCTTGTAGTTGACATAAAATTGCATATATGGACAGTGACCCACATAAATAGTTATTAAAAATCACAAAAAGACAAATCTTAACCAATGCCCTAAGGGGGCGTTTGGTTGGAGTAATTTGAAATTTCGGAATTTTAAATTCTAGAAAATTTAAATTATTGAGAATTTAAAATTCCGGAATTTAAAATACCTTCGCATGTTTGGTTGACAGAAATTTATAAATATATTTTTTATTTTTTTAATATAAATTTCATAAATATTCTTTAAAAGTTTATAAAAAAAGTTATAAAAAGGTTTATAAAAAATTTATATAAAAAGTTTATAAAAAATTTATAAAAAAGTTTATAAAAAAATTATAAAAAAAAGTTTATAAAAAATTTATAAAAAAGTTTTATAAGAAATTTATAAAAAATTTATAAAAAAAGAAAAGTTTATAAAAAATAGTTTATAAAAAAAGTTTATAAAAAATTGATAAAAGAAGTTTATAAAAAATTTATAAAAAAAGTTTATAAAAAAGTTATAAAAAAAAGTTTATAAAAAATTTATAAAAAAGGTTTATAAAAAAGTTTTATAAAAATTTTATAAGAAATTTATAAAAAAAAAGTTTATAAAAAATTGATAAAAGAAGTTTATAAAAAATTTATAAAAAAAGTTTATAAAAAAATTATAAAAAAAAGTTTATAAAAAATGTATAAAAAAGGTTTATAAAAAAGTTTTATAATGTTTTATAAGAAATTTATAAAAAAATTATAAAAAAAATAGTTTATAAAAAATAGTTTATAGAAAATTGATAAAAGAAGTTTATAAAAAATTTATAAAAAAAGTTTATAAATAAAATTTACAAAAAAAATTATAAAAAAAGTTTATAAATTTTTTTTCATATATATTCTATTTAAAAGTTTATAAAAAAACAATAAGAAAAAAAGTTTATAATTTTTTTTTCAAGTAAATTAGAATTCCTCATTTTTTGGAGACATTATAATTCTCTCCATTTTGACAATTCGTGGAATTCTAAATTACTTCAATGACCTCCATTTAAGTTACCAAACATGATATTTGAAGGTAATTGAAATGCAAATTCCTCCAATATACTCCAATTTACTCCAACCAAACGCCCCTAAGGGCATTGGTTAGACATTCCCTTTATAGTTTTATGTCTTAATTAGCTGATACGATGATGCATGGTTAGCTTACCCACCAAGAATGATTGACATGGATGATTGTGTCATTTGACCAAAAGCCAGTGTTTTCTAATAAACAATTAATGACTTTAAATTTTATTTTCCTCTTTATAAGGGTTTTTTTAACTTGTGTTTTAGAAGCACAAATTAAGCATGCTAAAAGTATACCAAAGTACATAAGGATTTATATAAAAATATATTTGTCTGTACTTTTATATGAGTTCTTATATAGTTTTTCGTGAGTTTCTACTTATTTTTTGTGTGCTTAACTTGTGGTTCTAGGGCAAAAGTTAAAAAAACCCTTATAATAAAATAAGGGAAAGTGATTGTCACACTTTAAAATGTTATTGAGACACTCAATAATATGCAGTAGCCAGTTGTACTTTAAGTATAAACTGATTTACTGTTTGTACATTGAATGCCTCAATAATATTTTAGAGTGTGCCAATCACTCTCCATAAAATAAACCAGATATGAAAGCTGAAATCGACCGCATCTAGTTATAATTTAAGTGAACATATGTTTTGGGAAGTGATATTTACACCACAAAAATTGATTCCAACACCATAATATTATATCACTAATGCATATATTACAATATACTATGTGCACATTTATGATGTTGGCATCAATTTTGATGGTGTAAATATCAATATTCTTTTTGTAGCTTGTAAACGACGTATTGACAGATCATTTTACGTCTTTGACGTATTTAAGACGTGTTTATCTATACCTTTAATACTATTAACCAATTGAAACATTAGTGTAGTATCGATCCATATATATCTCTAACAAGCACATCAAAGTTTTTTAACACTTAGATGCAGCTACACCCCTTAACATGCATCAACCATCATCACCACTACATATGCTTGCATAAATTTGCCCACAGTATGATGCTACCAGATGAAGTTATTTAGGCAATTTTCCACAAGATCGAACGAACATGTGAGTAAACCATATGTTTTGTTATCTGGGTAACTATTTTTAGTTGTTTTCAATATATTTACATTGAATCCCTCGTGTCTTCATGTTTGAAAATACTTGATTCATAAACATACATGCATAGATATGAATAATTGAATCAACAACCTTTGACATGGTTAAGAAAAGGTGAAAGTTGGTTAACTTAATGACTCAATGTCGTTTTATTGCAAGTTGAGTGTGTATTGAACTAATAGGCCAATGAAAATCACTAAGTAGATAAAGTATACGTGTTTTACAGAGAGGCGGGCCTAGAACATTAACTCGCGCACAAATTTGCTTTTTTCCAAGTATAGAGGAAATAAAAATAAACCAAAATGTACGTTTCTAATTAAAATTAGTAAAGGAAGTAAGAACATATGCCTAATTAGGTCCTTTATGATCTTTTATATCAAAAAATCGCTTGCGTACAATCTGATTAGCAACATATAGAAGTTCTTCTTCTGGCACACATTAACACACCATTAAATATTCTTCACCCATCTTATTACGCAAATCTGTCATCGCAAGCTTCATTTTAGAAAATCATCTTTAAAAAAAAAACTGTGGCGGTTGCAACATGCAAAATCAAAACCAACTCAACAAGCAAAAAACCAAAGGATGAAAGGTGTGTTTATTCTTCTCTACCATCAAACTAGCAAGTTTGGAAATACTAGACAACTCTGCAAAATCCTTATCGTTACTTATAATTTGATAATAAACAACAAGATCAGTAGGAAGAGATAACATCTCCATATAAGTAAAATCATGTGGATATATCTCACTAATTTTAACCAACTTCGGTATGTTGAAATCAAAAAATGAATTGTGTGGACTCAGCACCGCCATATTTTTTAGTAATCGGTGCTTAACTGTAACACCACCAAAAATGGTACAGCGGAAGCACACGTGTCACGGGTGCTACTAAATTGATATCACAACACAAGTATATGATAACTGGTTTTCATTAAGAAAATTTTCATTCATTGTTGAAAACAAAGTTTAAATCCTTGTTTAGTGCGGAAAATAGGCCCATAATAAAGCGATCCCCATTTAAGTTTATCAGAGAAATCTATGACAATGCCATGCCTTTGCCTTGCGCCTCCAAAGTTAAGCTATCGCCTTTAAACCTGAAAATACATGCTAAAAAGTGTCAACACGAGGTTGGTGAGTTCATAGGTTTATTCAAATACATTTATAAGTTCAAGAGAGGTGAAGTAACCCTTCAGTTTTTGTGACCATGGCGTCATCGTGTTTACCTTGAAATAAAGCTTCATTTGTGGACCGTGTGTGGGTATATGACCATTACAAGGAATATAATGTCATATAGTGTGACTATTACGCTAGCACTAAGTTCACGCAACCAAAGCTTAACCATAGTGTACATGCCTCTAGAAGCATGTTAAAATAAGGCCTAACAAGTGTTGAAATCCCTAAACACTTGAATCTCGACATGATATACGCCCGATTTCCTATCCGGTCAACCCGAACGGGGGAGTCACCCCCAACAGACCTGTTTATATCATTCGCGCTTCTCAGCAAAAATTAACGGTTCATGAGTTCGGCCAAAATTGAGATTAGGGCTTAGGCTACTCTGTGTACATAGTTTAATCAATAAAATATTTTGTGTGGTCCAGAAAATATTTTGCGTGATTCTCACGTATGTAACTTTAAACAGTTAAGTTTGCTAGAAAACAATCAATAGTGTGGTAGGTAAACACATCATGCATTTAAATAATCATATATTTCAGTCAAACAACACAGTTTGAATAATACAAAATTTCAATAAATGAACATTGAGTTTAAGTAAAACGAGCATGTATCTTCCCCCAAAACAAATATAAAACAGTTAAAAAGTGGAGGCTATAAACTCACCTCAGCAATTAGCAGTCTGAAGTGAACAATTCAAATAGTGGTAGTGAGTGGCTCCGACACGCAACATAAATTAGAACGGCAAGTTTAGTCTTTATTTCATGTTAAGACTCGATAAAGTTTAACCAAACTTTATAAATTTTACAATACTAGTGTTGTTGTTGCTTGTGTGGTATCGTTTAAGTTTGAAAATAGTTTTTTAAAAGTTTGTAAGTATTGGCTCTTGGAAGTGTATAAGTTTATAAATAGGGGATAAAAAAATTATCAAAGATGAATAAATCTTCGGCTTAACAATAACCGAAAGACGAGGTACGGTAAATAATTACAAATTAATTATTAGGCGTTGGCGGATTTTGCAAACATTATTGTTAAAAGAATATATAGTACTTGTATGTTTATATATCAATAAAAAAAAGTTAACTAATAATTTTATTTAATATTCTTGTTTTTAAATGAATGATGGATGTAAGTTATGAATAAAATTCACATTGTTAGTTGTAAGAAAATGTATATTTTGACAATAGATGGGCATGTCCCGTGTATATGTTTTTGTTTGTCCGAGGTGATCAATGTCGAAGTTTTATAATCAAAACAATTTTACGAAGTTTAAAGAGTCTAAATAAGGATGTAAATCTACGATTTCTACAATTTATATTTCCATTAGTTTGGTTTAGTGGTGTGGAACTATTAAGTTTTAATTATAAGTAACTTTAAATATCCGTTTATATTTTATCAGTAAGATCTCATATTATTAAAAACTTGGTTTCAAATTGTTTAAAGTTTACATTTTCAGTAATTGTCCCATGGCTTAAATTTTTACAGTTTTGATGATATGAAGCATCACGTGCGAGTTACGTCGCGTTAATAAATCATACAAGTTGTTTTGATTTGCACGGGTCGGAAAAACTACCTCGCAACACTCGTGGTCGAGTGGAAGGAAACGAATCGGGAATCAAGTCGAAATAGCATACAAAAGAAATCAATTGCACCCTTAAAAGAACTCAGTTGGGCTTTGGCCCAATATGTACAACAAACTCACTCTTTTAAAACAGTGGGTTTTGGCCCAATACAAAATGCACCCTCTTTAAATGATGGGCTTTGAGCCTTCTTTTTTTATCAAAATAACCGCACCCTTGCTAATAGAAAAACAAACAAAACGTACCCTAGTTGTGACAAGGTCATAACTCATTTCTCGTTTTTCTTTCTTGTACCACTACTCAAAAGCCCAATACTTGAGCTCTTATGAACTCCTTTCAAATAAGTAAATCCAAATCAGTTTGATTTAAGCTATACCATCACGGAAAACCGCGAGACTCATACGAGTTTGACTCAAAAATCAGTAGACAAACAAACAACCCTTTCGTCTCGGTGTGGTTAAATTAGAAGCCGACAAGCTCTCCTTTGGATTTAGTTGTCAGTCGAACAAAACAAAACAAACCCGACACCAAAACCAAACACGGCCTCTTATAACAAAAAAGGGGCTAATAGGCATATAAGTAGCAAATCACAATAAGCACTCCCAACGTGAGCCAACTCTAGTCCAGATTTTATAACTCTCGGTTTCCAGATACGTAAAAATCAAGGTTTAGTATCTTAAGCCAAAATTTATTGATTTACCACACAAGTTAATCAATCACAACAACAAAACCATAGCATCTTTCTTTTTCAGTTTCTTATTCAATTGACATAAAAGTCATTAACAATATCCTTTCTTGTAAACGAAAATGCAAGTTAAATAATCAATATCAATTTATTAACCAGACGGTGAACAAAAAAAAAGAATCAATATAATCCTTACAATATGGTGTGTTGTCAATTTGAAGAGGAGACCAAAACGATACAATAAACCCCAATACATTTCGATCTGAAGTCGAATACAAAGAAACTCACGCAAAATACGAGCCAATACAATGAAAACCCAAAAAAAACTTGTCTTGAAGAAATTTTCGTAAGTGAGGTGTGGATGAGAACTTGTATAGAACGCCTGTGGATTCGCGGCGGCTTAAATAGGAGAAGATGAAGGAGGCTTGACCGCTACTTTCTTGGTTTCGAGTGGTGAGGTAACCAAACCGAGCATCAATCACTATCACTTGCTTGTCCTATCTTCCCTCGTGATGCCTTTTTGGGAGAAGAGAAGAAGAATGTGTGATACTGTTTTTGGGGAGGCACGAAAAAGAAAAAAAAGTAGGCCGAGAAAAGTGAGATGGGTAGACGGTGGGATTGTAGGGATAGGGGGTAGATTAGGTTAAATATTATTATTAATATAGTGGTAAGTGTACCCCGTGTCCCGTCGTATTCTAGTTTAAACGCAGTATCCCGATACGTGTAAAATATGTCAAATACGTTGCTAGAAATGTTTTCATGAGCGTAATACTAAGGTACATTATTACTTTGGAATTAGATTATAAACATTTTGCCGTTACTAAGTCGGTGTCGGTACGCATGTGGTGCCGTGTTTTTGTGAAACCGCGAGATAACCTCTCGTTTTTGTTCGTAAACCATTAGTAGGTGTTAAAAAGTGATCATTTCACTTTTCTCAATATAAAATATCAATTCTGTGTGTTACCACATGCTGCAGTGCGCGGAATAACTTCCCAAAACAGCTGTTTAAGCTCACATATGCTTAAATTCCTAAATCAGACAATAATAAATTTATATTTATTATTAAAATACTTAGCGTAGAATTTTCATGTGTGCGGTGTCGTGTTTTCGAAGAACAAGATGACCTCTCATTTTTTTTTTCTTTTCTTTTTTTTTTTGAATTTTAAATAGCAACAACTTTCAGAAAATAACAGATTTGCAGTTTCTGACGTAATATGTATTATAATAATCCAGAAACTTACGTGTTGTTATAGTCTACCCACCTTACAAGAGATCCGTCCCGGATCTCAGTTTAGTTACCCGATAGGGTGATGTTTGGGTAGAGGTGATGGTTCTAGTCTTCGATGTTTCATGTTTATCTTAGTGTGGCCACCTCCAAGTTTTTCTTAGTCTTAATCCCACATATGGTCCATTTTCTAGTGGTACAAAACCCAACTCTTTTTGATGTTTAGTGATACCAAAGCATGGTGGTTGATGTTTAAGATTCGCTACGGGGTTGTGTGTTTTCTTCTTAAAGGAATGAAGAAAAACTTGTTTTCAAAACCTTCATTTGAGTAAATGTTTATACGAGTTTGACCAAGACAATATTTCAAAAGTTAACATCCATTTGTTTGAAATCAATAGTTGTGTAAAATGACACGGTTTCAAAAGATTTTGAATTTTGTAAAAACAGATTTCTAATCATGGTGTGGATAAGATGATTTTGCAAAAATTCGGTGTTTAGTTATTTCTTTGCTTGCATAGTTTGTCTAAAAGTTTTATCTCATCAAAATGAGTATTAAAAAATATTCCCACGAGTTTTAAAGAAAGATAAGAATATCGACAAAAAGTGTAGTAGAATACATACATCTACATGTGTTTTACCCATATGAAGGTAGAGTCTAGTTTTTAGGGTTGTGTAACATTAGGTAATCCTTTTTTTGTTTTCTACAGCTTTAAACAGCGGTGTAGGATACACTTCTAAGATCTTGTTAACCTGTTTGTAAGATAAAAACACTTTTCAAGGGAGTAAATAATTTACAAGTTGATTGCAAAATAGTTTATAAAACGGTTTGTGAAGTAGTTTTCGAGTAATAAGAAAACAATTTATTAGTTGTTAAAATAGTTGTATAACCTCAATAACGGAAGCACCACCAAAAAATGGTACAACAGAAGCACACGTGTCACGAGTGCTACTAAATTGATATCACAACACAAGTATATGAACTGGTTTTCATTAAGAAAATTTTCATTCATTGTTGAAAACAAAGTTTAAATCCTAGTTTAGTGCGGAAAACAGGCCCATAATAAAGCGATCCCCATTTAAGTTTATCAGAGAAATCTATGACAATGTCATGTCGTTGCCTTGCACCTCCAAAGTTAAGCTATCGCCTTTAAACCTAAAAATACATGCGAAAAAGTGTCAACACGAGGTTGGTGAGTTCATAGGTTTATTCAAATACATTTATAAGTTCAAGAGAGGTGAAGTAACCCTTCAGTTTTTGTGACCATGGTGTCATCGTGTTTACCTTGAAATAAAGCTTCATTTGTGGACCGTGTGTGGGTATATGACCATTACAATGAATATAATGTCATATAGTGTGACTATTAAGCTCGCACTAAGTTCACACAACCGAAGCTTAACCATAGTATACATGCCTCTAGAAGCTTGTTAAAATAAGGCCTAACAAGTGTTGAAATCCCTAAACACTTGAATCTCGACATGATATACGCCCGGTTTCCTATCCGGTCAACCCGAATGGGGGAGTCACCCCCAACAGATCTGTTTATAGCATTCGCGCTTCCCAGCAGGAATTAACGGTTCATGAGTTCGGCCAAAAATTTGAGATCAGGGCTTAAGCTACTCTGCGTACATAGTTTAGTCAATAAAATATTTTGTGTGGTCCAGAAAATATTTTGCATGATTCTCACATATGTAACTTTAAACAGTTAAGTTTGCTAGAAAACAATCAATAGTGTGGTACGTAAACACATCATGCAATTAAATAATCATTTATTTCAGTCAAACAACACAGTTTGAATAATACAAAAATTTTAGTAAATAAACATTGAGTTTAAGCAAAACGAGCATGTATCTTCTCCCAAAACAAATATAAAACAGTTAAAAAGTGGAGGCTATGAACTCACCTCAGGAATTAGCAGTCTGAAGTGAACAATTCAAACAGTGGTAGTGAGTGACTCTGACACGCAACCTAGATTAGTACGGCAAGTTTAGTCTTTATTTCATGTTAAGACTTGATAAAGTTTAACCAAACTTTATAAATTTTACAATACTAGTGTCGTTGTTGCTTGTGTGGTATCGTTTAACTTTGATAATAGTTTTTCAAAAGTTTGTAAGTATTGGCTTTTGGAAGTGTAAGTTTATAAATAGGGGATAAAAATTTATCAAAGATGAATAAATCTTCGGCTTGACAATAACCGAAAGACGAGGTACGGTATATAATTACAAATTAATTATTAGGCGTTGGCGGATTTTGCAAACATTGTTGTTAAAGAATATATAGTACTAACTACTAAGTGTGTATGTTTATATATCAAAAAAAAGTTAACTAATAATTTTATTTAATATTCTTGTTTTTAAATGAATGATGGATGTAAGTTATGAATAAAATTCACATTGTTGGTTGTAAGAAAATATATATTTTGACAATAGACGGGCATGTCCCGGGTATAATGTTTTGTTTGTCCGAGGTGATCAATGTCGAAGTTTTATAATCCAAACAATTTTACGAAGTTTAAAGAATCCATATAAGGATGTAAATCTACGATTTCTACAATTTATATTTCCATTAGTTTGGTTTAGTGGTGTGGAACTATTAAGTTTTAATTATAAGTAACTTTTAAATTTCCGTTTATGTTTTATCAGTAAGATCTCATATTATTAAAAACTTGGTTTCAAATTGTTTAAAGTTTACATTTTCAGTAATTGTCCCATGGTTTAATTTTTTACAGTTTTGATGATAAGAAGCATCATGTGCGAGTTACGTCGCGTTAATAAATCATACAATTTGTTTCGATTTGCACAGGTTGGAAAAACTACGTCGTAACACTCGTGGTCGAGTGGAGGGAAACGAATCGGGAATCAAGTCGAATTAGCATACAAAATAAATCAATTGCACTCTCAAAATAACTCAGTTGGGCTTTGCCCCAATATGTACAACAAACTCACTCTTTTAAAACAGTGGGTTGTGGCCCAAAACAAAATGCACCCTCTTTAAATGATGGGCTTTGAGCCTTTTGTTTATCAAAATAACTGCACCCTTACTAATAGAAAAACAAACAAAACGTACCCTAGCTTTGACAAGGTCATAACTCATTTCTCGTTTTTCTTTCTTGTACCACTACTCAAAAGCACAATAGTTGAGCTCTTATGAGCCCTTTTCAAATAAGTAAATCCAAATCAGTTTGAACTACGCTATACCATCACGGAAAACCGCGAGAATCATACGAGTCTGACTCAAAAATCATTAGACAAACAAACAACCCTCTCGTCTCGGTGTGGTTAAATTGGAAGCCGACAAGATCTCCCTTGGATTTAGATGTGAGTCGAACAAAACAAAACAAACCCGAGACCAAAACCAAACACGACCGCTTATAACCAAAAAGGAGCTAATAGGCATATAAGTAGCAAATCACAATAAGCACTCTCAATGCGAGCCAACCCTAGTCCGGATTTTATAACTCTCGGTTTCCACATACGCAAAAATCAAGGTTTAGTATCTTATGTTAAAACCGGAAAATTTCCACTTGTACTAATATTCTTAACCATTTTCTACGTATAATTTTTTTTTCGTTATCCGTTTATTTGATCACAACTACCCATTCATGTGACGTAACTCACATTCTCAATAAACGTGCTCACACGTGAACCGAAACCAACGACCTTATGTTTATTTCACATAAACATCTTTATATGTTAAGTAACAAAAGTTTTCAACTTTATTTACCACTTCACGTTATTTCGTAAATGTACGATTATTAAACATTCAAACTAAACGTTTTCTATCTATTGGAGTTTTCATGAAACCAAAATTTATTATAACTATGATTTTACGAAACTAAATCATAAATACTAAAGTACAACATTTTATACCTAGATTACAAGTCATTAAAGCACGAAACCTAGCTATACTTTAATTTCTGTTATAATCCCTAATATACAACTCTATGATTTTATGTGCATGATATATTTTCAAAATACTAATGTACAAGTCTTTCAAGCACATGTACAAGTCTTTAATGCATAAAAGCTTAATACTTATATATATCATATTATAAACCTCAATGTACCTATCTTAAAGCACGTGATACAAACCTATGATGCACAAAACCTAAAAACTATCTTTATGTTAATCTAAATGTATCTAAACTAACTTACGTTTGTTTTAAACTTACCAAATATTTAAAATCTATTTTCTATGATCCTAAAACTCTAGTACAATCCTAAATAGCTTATGGTACCACCCTTTAAAGCACAATTCAATTTCCTTTTTGATTTATTAGACCCTAAACTTAAATAAATAAACCCTAGATTATTATAAATCAATACTTGTGCAAACTAAGCCCTAAAACTAAGTTACTACTCCATCTAGACCACATGTACAACTTAAAATAGCCAATGTACAAACACATTAAGCAAAATCGACCCCTACTTATTTTCTAGTTCAATCCTAACTAAATCCCTAACTAAACTAGTCCTAGATTGTTACTTGTATTTTCCCTAACCACAAGGATGTTACTAGGCTAAGATTTACTACACCTCACCATGTTTATTCAAACAATTACCATAGTCAAATGTTGTGGGAAGTACTCTTGGCTAACCATTTACCACCTCACGCCACCAAACTCACCACCACATGACACCATACAAACCTTAAGACTACACATCACCATGTTCCTAGAAATTCTACCATGGTCAAAAATGGTGGGTAAAACTCTTGGCTATTTTTCAGCCACCATTCGACACCTTCACCCTCACCACATACAAAATACCATGCTACACATCACCTTGTTTTCCACCATACTCCTTATTATGGTTACAACCTAGTATAAGTGGCCAAATTACCTTCCACAAACTCAAATCCTGATTGCTATATAAATCGATATATATTCTTCCTTTTTACTCACCATCTATTCGAAGCACACAAACACTCCCACACTCATATATATTCTGGTTTTAAGCCCTAAAGGGAAGTCTAGGAAGATTAGTCAAGAACCTAGAAGGAAGGAAGAAGTCTTGTTCAACTTAGAAATCCATTTGGTCTCATTTTTGTTCTTGTCAAATCCCAAGCATGTAAGTCTTTTAAACTCATTCCATTTCGTTATAACTTTTAAGATTAAGTGCATACTGTTAAAAAGGATTTTATAAGGAAAACGTAGCAATTTGAATCATCTAAAACGAGTACACGAGTCAAAAGATAAGGTCTAACGAAGTTTAGAAAAATTCGTCAAAACCTTCTGTGGACAGAAGGGTCGGGCACGAAATTCGAGGCATTTCTGCTCCGTTTCATCAAAAAGTTAAAAACGAAAAATCCGGAACGACGTTTTCTTCAAAAATTCAAGAGCACAGGTCCGGAAAACGTAAAACAAAGGCTAATTTTTTTCAAAACTTGATCAGCTGTCATATATTTATATAAAACGCTCCAAACACCCCTTTTTAATAATTATTTTCTCCTAAACCTAGCATCCATAAAATAAACGGCTTATGCCATTTTAAAGAGGGTACAACTAAGTTTCTAAAACCTCAAAAACGTTGTAAAAATCTCTCATTGTCTCGTTTTTATTTGAGCCTCTTTTGGGCTTGTCGAGTTTAAAAACAAACACCCTCCTTATTGAAAAACTCCCCAACCCCCTCACTTTGAAAAATTATTGCGACCAAACCATAGAAGCTTAGAACTTAGAATCTGAACCATTAGAAAGACCACCTAGCAAATATTTGAAAGGATCAAGAACTTCGTAAAAATCTCGCAAGGCCTTGTCTTTATTAAATTTTCTTTTACGCCTTTCGTGACAAAACCAAACGTACCCTTTTTAATTCTTTTAAAATCCATAAGCCAAAATATAAGCTAATAAGTTGTTTTCAACTTATTTTCAAACTTATAATAACTTATTTTAGTAAGTCGTAACTATCCATGCCTTTTTCTAAATCGAAAAAGCAACAAAAATGAATAAAGGACTATTTATATAAAGTCGAATAGCGCTTAAGGGTAATTATTGTCAAAACTCTATATTTCTTTTATAAAAAGGACTAAATTGTAATCAACATGAGAAATAGGGGTATAAATTATCATTTTCAAAACTAAAGGGTAGAAATTGTGTTGGGAATAATCATTACCACGGATAGTTGTGGTTTACACTGCTTGCATTACACTAGCAGTGGAAACGTATTACCACTGCTGGTACATTATTACCACTGCTATTTGATAATTGTTTAGTATTCGTATAATGATAAGTATAGAATAGATTGTGTGTATATTCTATATTGATAGGTTTATTCTTATCTTGTAAAGGACTCATTGTGCTATAAAAGGAGGTCCTAGGTCATTGTCTTAGGTACTTGTCTAATTACCTACGTATTACTCACAAAAGCTTCAAGGTGTAACCCTAGTGATAAGCTAGATCACTCGTATTATTCATTAATAATATTGGAGCTTAAGTTTTGTGTTTAATCTGTGTTTACTTACAATACATCATACAATCCGTCTTCTAAAGTATTACTAAGTAAATTCCGCGTGCTTAATAATATCATACAAAATATCATTGACACAAGGTGTGTGTCCAGATCCATCAAGTGGTATCAGAGCGAAGGTTCTGATATTTTGTTTTAGAAGATCCAAGGAATAAGCTTAACCTACTCACTCAATTCAATGGAGATGGAAAACAACCAGTCCAACTCTTCTACACCAAGGCTACCTAAGCTCAAACTTAATGAGTTTAAGATGTGGAGGATACTGATTGAGCAATACTTTCTCATTCAGGACTATGCTCTTTGGGAGATCATTCAAACTGGTGATTCTTTCAAGTCTGTGACTAGTACTGTGAAGGTTGGTGACACAGATGTTGTGAAAGTTTCTGTGCCTGAATCTAGTATTGAAAAAGCTCTTAGGAAGAATGATCTTAAAGCTAGAAGTTTGTTGCTGATGACTCTTCCTAGAGATCAGATCATTGCATTCAGCAAGTACATGACTGCTAAAGAACTGTTTGAAGAGATTTGCTCAGTGTTTGGTGGTAATGATGCTACAAAGAAGACACAAAAGACATTGTTGAAGCAAAGTTATGAAAACTTCTCTGCTTCAAGCAATGACTCACTTGATAGCATCTTCACCAAACTCCAGAAGATTGTTACACAACTGACTGTGTTTGGCATTGAGGTAGAAAAGGAAGACCTCAATTTGAAGTTTCTAAGAAGTTTGCCTTCAGAGTTTCAAACCAATGTTACTGTCTGGGAAAACAAATCAGACATTGAAACAATGAAACTCAAGGACCTTTACAACAATTTCAAACTTATTGAGCAAAGGTTGAAGAAGGCAGGGAAACTTGGTACAAGCTCTAGTAGCTTGGCATTGTTGTCAACCTCTGCTGACAGTGATGATTCTGAAGATGATAGTGATGATGACTTTGCCACTGCTGGTTCTACAGTTTCCACTGGTAATGTTAGTGTTACCACTGCAGGTTCAAAGAAAAAGGTTGCTAGTATTGGAGATCCTACCCTTGGTTTAAAAATGCGCGCATCATTGCGTAAATTGCGTGCATCATTGCATTGCTTTTAGGATTTCGCATCATGGTACCTAATGCAAGGCCATCCCAAAATGCACTCGCATTAGACCGCAATTTACCGCATTTGTGTAATGCTAGCAACGGTTGCAATTGTCGCAATATGAAATTTAGGTCATTTTGAAAAAAATAAACCATTTAGAGGAATATAAAAATATTTTAATTGACTTTGAAAAATAGAAGTTCTTGAAAGACGTCTAAAACAAACACAATAACAACATCCAAATTACCCTACATCTAAATTACCCTTCAGTTCAAGATCATACACCATTAACATGATTTGAAATCCCGCAAACAATCATCTTATTACATCTTCATATTATGCAATAGTTCATGTTGTTCTTTGATCATAAATAATCATATATATTAAATAGTTGAGCCGAAAATCATATGTGTGATTAAAATTTGACTAAAATATTAGTTTTGACTTTTGTTGTTGATTTAGTAATGAATGAATTATGATTGTTAGCCAATGGTATAAATTATCAGTATAACTTTAACACATAATAATATCATGTCATCATGTATACGTATAGAATAATGTATGTGTATAGAATAGACTTTAATCATTCATGTTCAACCACATTACTGCAAATAATAACAAGGATCTAGAAATTATGGAATTCAAGATCCTAAAATTACAAATAAATTTACATGTTCATCTAATTCGAAAGTAATTAAAGAAGGAGTTTCTCGTTTAAAAAATTTTAGCTGGATTTTATAATGTTGCTTCTAAGTATTTTATGTCATGACTTTGTGACTTATATGTTTTACAAATAGAAAATGTGCCTATTTTTTTGTATCTTTCTGACTTATTTATAAATTTATTGCATTTACTTGGTAATTTCTTTTTAATTTACTACGTATAAATAATTTTTGTATTTTTTTTAATACAAAACGCATCGCGTCTAAAATGCGCTCGCATTCGCAACACGCATCGCGCATCGGCCTCCAGGACCTTTAACGCATCGGATCGCAAAACGCAATTTTAAACCAAGATCCTACCTTTTATGCTTTTATCTCCACTCAAGTAAATGGCTCTGTCTTAACTCATGAAGACATAGAGCAAATTGATGAAGATGACTTGGAGGAGATGGACATAAAATGGCAAATAGCTCTGCTTAGCATGAGAGCTAGGAAATTCTACAAGAAGACTGGCAAGCCCATTCACATCAATGGTAGTGACATTGCAGGCTTTGATAAGAAGAAAGTGGAGTGCTTTAACTGCCACAAGTTAGGACATTTTGCTAGAGAATGTAGAAGACCAAAGACCAAGGACAACAGATCTACTTGGTACAAGCAAAAGAAGGAACCAACTGTGGAAGAACCAAAGGCAATGTTGGCTATTGATGGTGTGAGCTATGATTGGAGTTTCATGGCTGATGAACAAGAAGAAGAACATTCTGATGCTGCTCTTGTTGCTACTGAATTTGCTCTCATGGCTTTCTCTGACTCTGAGGTACAAAACTTTGAAAGTTGTTCTAAGACATGTAGGGCTGCTAGAGAAGTTGAAAGGCTTAATGATTTATATTCTAATGAAAGACAAGAGTTGTATACTGCTAATTATACTGTGTCAAATCTTAGGAGAGCTATAGCAGTATTAGAGAAACAAATAGATCACTATAGAGAAAATGAGACAAAATATAATGATGATATGATTCTTCTTAGAAGAGAGGTAGAACATACAACAGCTGTGAATGAAGCATACCAAAAGGAGTTTGAAAAACTTCAAAAGAAAAATGAAAATGTCAGTTTAACTTTAGACACATGTTATCATCAGTCTAAGTCAATTGATAAAATTTGGAATGCTCAAATATATAGTAAAGTTAAGTCTGGTATGGGTTATAACACTGTGCCTCCACCACTAAGAGGTGTTCTATCACCTCCAGGTATAGATTTAGCTCATACAGGCTTAGAAGAGTTTCAGGACCTTGAACGTGAATATGGTCCTTTAAAGGACACAATGGTGAAAAGTGAGGAAGAGATTAAGCATGATAATGATGTTTTTGAGAGTGCTAGTGACTCATCTGTTGTTGATGAGAATGTTAAAAAGAATGTAGAGGCTTCTATCCCAAAAGTTGTTAATGCTGTTACAGAGGAACCTAGGAAACCAGTTAATAAACCTAGATCAACTGTAAGGTATGCTGAGATGTATAGGAACAAGCCTACAGCTCCTAGGGGTAACCAGAGGAGTTGGAATCATGTTAAATCTCAACAACTAGGTAGTGATTTTGTGATGTACAATAAGGCATGTTATATCTGTGCTAGTTTTGATCATTTACATGCTTATTGTGACTATCATAATGGGAGAAGGGAAGTCTATGGGAATAAAAGGGTGGAGTCTAACAGGTTTCAAAATAATGTACACCCTAATTCACATTGCAAAATGGTCCCAAGAGCAGTTCAACTAAGAAGTGGTCTCAAAACTTTTGCCACTGCAAAAAATGTTAACACTGCTCACCCTAAGTCACCTGTTAAAAGTGCAAAGTCCAAACCAAATTTTGCAAAATCTGCACAAAAAGGGAAAGGAACTTTTCAGAATAATAAGGTTCATTATAACCAATAGTGGGTACCTAAAAACAAACCAGCAGTTTCCACTGCTCATTCAAAAGTTACCACTGCAAGGGTTGTAAACAAGAAAAAGGGGGGACATGGGCAATGCTGTGAAGGCCTCAGCACGTTGGGAATGGAAACCTAAAGGAAATACCTCTACAACCAATCCCAATGGTGTATCAATGACCTTTGATAGATTTAACTATATTGATACACGAGGCAGATCCAAGTCAATCATGGCTTGGGTCCCCAAAAGAAACTAACTCTTTACTTTTATGTGCAGGAACATCCAAGGTCAAAAAGATCAGATCAAGGATATACAGATAGTGGGTGTTCAAGGCACATGACTGGCAAGAAGTCCTATCTTTCAGATTTTGAACATTATGATGGACAGTATGTCAGTTTTGGAAGTGGAGTTAATGGAAAGGTGGCTGGTAAAGGAGTAATCAAAACTGGTAACTTGGACTTTGAACCTGTGTACTATGTAAAAGAGCTTAAGTATAATCTTTTTAGTGTGTCACAAATGTGTGACAAGAAGAACAATGTTCTTTTTACCAAAGATATGTGTTTTGTTCTCTCTAAGGATTTTAAGATGCCTGATGAAAGTCAGATACTTCTTAAAATTCCTAGAAAAGGCAATCTATATAGCTTTGATATGAACAACATTATTGCTAAAGATGATTATGCTTGCTTGCTTGCAAAGGTCACAGTGGATGAATCCATGTTATGGCATAGAAGACTTGGTCATGTTAACTTCAAAACCATTAACAAGATTGTCAAAGATGGTTTGGTGAGAGGTTTACCTCAGAAAAGATTTGAAAATGATCAAACCTGTGTGGCTTGTCTTAAAGGAAAACAACACAGAGCTTCTTGCAGGTCAAAGTTGGTTAACTCTATTGCTCATCCACTTCAAATGTTACATATGAACTTATTTGGTCCTACATCAGTGAGCAGCTTGAATCTTAAGAAATATTGTCTAGTGGTGACTGATGATTTTAGCAAGTTTACATGGGTTTTCTTTCTTAATACAAAGGATGAAACAACTGGCATCCTTAAGATCTTTATCACAGAAGTAGAAAACCAATATGATATGAAAGTTAAAATTATCAGGTGTGACAATGGGACAGAATTCAAAAATAGAGTTATGGATGATTTTTGCAGAGATACAGGTATTAAAAGAGAATTTAGTGTTGCTAGAACTCCTCAACAAAATGGTGTTGCTGAGAGGAGGAGCAGGACACTGATAAAGGCTGCTAGAACCATGTTGGCAGATTCTAAATTGCCAATCACTTTTTGGGCTGAAGCAGTTAACACTGCATGTTATGTGCAAAACAGGGTTTTAGTGGTAAAGACAAAGAACAAGACACCTTATGAATAATTTAGGGGTAGACCACCTATCCTTGACTTCATGAGACCATTTGGATGTCATGTATCTATTCTCAATACCATAGATTATCTGGGCAAGTTTGATGAAAAATCTGATGAAGGGTATTTTGTTGGGTATTCCATGGTCAGCAAAGCTTTTAGAGTATTCAACTTAAGAACCCACAAGATTGAAGAGAATATGCATGTGGAGTTCTTGGAAAACAAAGTTAATCTCAAAGGAAGAAAGGCTGTTTGATCTTGATACTCTAACCAATACTATGAATTATGTGCCTGTTTCTACAGGAACATCTTCTTTTGATTTTGCAGGTTCAGAAGAGTTTCTTGATGATGATGAACCAAGCAAGGATCATACAGATGATCAAGATGAATTCAGTCTACCTCTTTGGGACTATGCAGATAATGATGATATAACAAAAACTGGAGATGCTCACCCTTCTAATGACTTTGGAAAGGAAGGAAGTAGCAACTTGAATGCTGAAAATTCTGAAAGCAGTGGAAATTCAGATTCCACTGCTAGGCCAGAAGTTTCCACTGCAACACCAGATGTGGAAATTATAACTCCAGTTACAGAGGAAGCTCAAGCCAATGATGTTGAAATCTCAAATATGCCAAGTGAGATTGCAGTTCCTCAGACTCCCCACACTTCTATTCATAAATCACATCCTCTTGAAAATGTGATTGGGGATGTCTATTCACCTGTGAAGACTAGAAGAAAAACAAAGCTGCCTGATGTCCATGGATTCATTAGTAAAATATATGAATCTAAGATTCATGAAGGCAAGAATGAATGTCTCTTTATGTGTTTTCTGTCACAAATGGAGCCAAAGAATGTTTACAAGGCACTTGAAGATGAAAGTTGGGTGGAAGCAATGCAAGAAGAGTTGCTCCAATTCAAGCTTCAAAAGGTTTGAGTGCTTTGTGATTTGCCTTCTGGCAAGAAGGTAATAGGTGCTAAATGGGTGTTCAGAAACAAGAAAGATGAAAGAGGAATTGTTATCAGAAACAAAGCTAGGCTTGTGGCTCAAGGATACACTCAAGAGGAGGGTATTGACTATGAAGAAGTGTTTGCCCCAGTTGCACGCATTGAAGCAATCAGGCTGTTCTTAGCCTATGCATCTTTTATGGGCTTTAAAGTCTATCAAATGGATGTAAAGAGTGCTTTTCTATATGGGCAGATAGATGAGGAGGTTTATGTCTCACAACCTCCAGGCTTTGAAGACCCTGAATATCCTAACAAAGTATACAGGGTAGTTAAAGCTTTGTATGGCTTGCATCAGGCACCAAGGAAATGGTATGAAACCTTAACTACTTATCTTCTTGCTAATGGGTTTCATAGAGGCAGAGTGGATCAAACTTTGTTCATCAAGAAAGACAAGAATGATATCTTGTTGGTTCAAGTGTATGTTGATGATATCATTTTTGGATCTACAAAGACAGAGATGTGCAAAGAATTTGAGAAACTGGTGAAAGAAGAATTCCAGATGAGTTTTATGGGTGAACTCACATTCTTTTTGGGACTTCAAGTACTACAAAGGCCAGATGGTATTTTCATTAATCAAGATAAATATGTGGCTGAGATACTAAGGAAGTTCAAGTTCACTGATGCAAAGTCATCCAGCACCCCTGCAGACAAGACTACACATCTACTCCTGAAGGAAAATAGTGGTGAAGCAGTTGATGTGCACATGTACAGGTCTATGATTGGTTCTTTGATGTATCTTACATCATCTAGACCAGACATCATGTTTGCAGTGTGTGCCTGTGCAAGGTTTCAAGTTACTCCCAAGTTCTCTCACTTGACTGCTGTGAAGAATATTTTCATATATCTTAAAGCATTTCCTACTCTGGGATTGTGGTACTCCAGAGATTCTCCTCTAGATCTGGTTACTTACTCAGATAGTGACTATGCTGGAGCTAGCTTGGATAGAAAATCTACAACAGGTGGATGCCAATTTCTTGGCAACAGATTAGTGTCATGGAAGTGCAAGAAACAAACTATGGTGGCTAATTCATCAACTGAGGCAGAGTATGTGGCTGCTGCAAGTTGTTGTGCTCAAGTTCTATGGCTTCAGAATCAACTTTTGGATTATGGGTACAATTTCATGAATACCATCATCCATATTGACAATAGCAGTACCATTTGCATCATTAAGAATCCTGTTCAACACACAAAGACCAAACATATTGAAATTAGACACCATTTCATTAGAGATTGCTATAAAAAGGGACTAATTCAAGTTGTCAAAATTCATACTGATGACAACTATGCTGATTTATTAACAAAAGGACTTGATGTGGGAAGATTTCAGTACTTGGTAACAAGTATTGGAATGCTCAATCCATAATCTTTTTGTCCAAAATGTTCTCTGGTGTTGAGGGGAGGCTGTTGAGTACTGAAATTGTTGTATGAGTTTGTATATGTTTGCTTGTGTTTCGATTTATGTTTTTATGCAGCATTGATGGGAGTTGATCTTAAAAGGTGTATATATGAGATACACAACAAATGATTATTGATTCACCATGTCTAATCCACATAAGAATCAACTAGTCCAGAGCAAACGGCTACTGGTAAAGACTTGACAAATCCGTTTATGGTTGATAGTTTACCAAAAACTATATGGTTATCAACTCACCATATTCTTTATGATTAAGAGTTGGCTAGTCCATAGCAAACGGCTCATGGTAAAGACATATCAAATCCGTTGATAGCTGGTAGTTTGCTAAAAACTATGATAAGAGCAGTCTAGTTTTCATATGATTTTATTTACCACTGCTCTTTGAAATTTTTGTGAAAAATTACCACTGCTAGTTCTCAGTTTCCACTGACAGTGTTATTTTACCACTGTTTTTCTAGCCGTTACAACTGATTGTGTCAGTAACTTATTTTTTACTAGCCGTTGAAAGTAACCACTGATTTCCATATATATAGGGTTAAAATTTTAAGGAAATTATCTTCTTTCCATATTGTTATTTATCCTCTTAAGGATAAATAGTTTCTAAAGATAATTTTTCTTGCGCAATAATCTTAAACCCTAACCATATATATCTTTCTCTCTCAATTGGCTAGTTATTACTTCAATTCTTACTGACATAATATCGTTTTTCAACAAAAGTTTCTATGGCACCTTTAAAATTTGCAGATGAGCACAACCTAGTGGCCTACCTACAAAATTCTAATGAGAAGAGTGGCCCTGTTTTTCATCAGATTGTGGACTTTCTCAATACCACTCATATAAGGTATGCTTTGCTTTTAAAAGCCACAATCTATATCTCTAAAATCAAACAGTTTTGGACTTTTGCTAAGTCCATAACACTTGAGAATGAAGATACACATGAAACAGTGGATGCTCTATGAGCCACTGTGGATGGGGTAACTATTGATGTTACTGAGGCATCCTTGAGGAGAGTTCTCCAATTGGGTGATCTCAATGGTCTCATCACATTACCTATGCCCGAAATTCATGATACTTTATCATCCATGGGGTATGATACCACTGATAAAAAGGCTACTTTCAAAAAGAGTGGTTTTTGTCCCCAATGGAGATTTTTGATTCATACTCTTTTTCATTGTCTCCGTCCAAAGAAAACATCTTATGAGCAATTTAGTTCAAGCATGGCTTACCCTTTGGTTTGTCTAGCCACTGATAAGATTTTTAACTGGTCAAATTATATTTTTACAAGTATGAATGGCAATGTAAAGAGTTCAACAAAATTTTTAATGTATCCAAGGTTTGTGCAAGTAGTGCTAAATGAGTTTCAACTGCAACCCCATACTAATGTTTATGAAATCAGTTGCCTAAAGCCTAAAGTTTTTCAAAACATGAATAGAGATGGCAACATGATTTTTACACCACTCTTACCTCAAATGCTTGCAAAGATTACAACTGAACAAAACACACCCATAATCTCTGTTCCAAACATTGATTATACTCCACCAGTTTCTCAAACCTATGAGAGGAGGAGCAAACAACCACCTTCTTTCATGACAACACAGCAAGTTTCTGAACCTTTTGGTCTAGGAACAAGCAGTAGTGGTTCTAGACTTCAACCTAGTCCAACTAGGGAGGAATCTGAGCCAATGCCCCATGATTCACCTCTCCCAACAGGTAACACAGTTGGAAGTGATAAGGGCAGTGGGCTACAATTAGAATTGATGGTTTTGTGTACAAAGTTAGCCAAGCAGGTTGAATCTCTACAGAAGGACTTGGCACATGTCAAGAAGCAGCATGCCAAGGATGTTAAACACTTACAAGAAGAGATTCAGACCTTGAAGAAAGAGTTGCAGGGGTTGAAAAAGCACAAGAATACTGCAAAGTTGGTGATTTCATCTTCATCCTCACCTAATGATGGTGATTCAGCTGGTTTTGATCAAGATTTGGGTAATTCTACCAAACAGGGGAGGAAAACAAGTGCTGAAACTCAGGGGAGGAAAATTGATTTTGAAGATGAAGGAGATACTAGTAAAGGAGCAAAGGAAGCTAATACTCAAGAAGAGCAACTTGATGATCAAGATATTTTCTGTACTGCAACTGATTTTACCACTGATTCAATTTCCACTGCAGAGCCAAATATTGCCACTGCAAGTGAAGAATTTGATAAACTGAATAAAGACAAAGGTAAAGCACTTATGGAAAGTGAAGAGCAAACTGGAAGAAAGATCTCAAAGAAAGAACAAGCACAGATTGCTCTTGATAGAGAAATTACTAAGAAGATTACTGAAGAACAAGTTGCTGAAAAGAAAAAGCTTGAAGAAATGGAAGTTGCAAGCTTTTTGGAGACTAAAAGATTGGATAGAATGGAAGAAGATCCACTTTCCACTATTCAACCTACAATACTTAGAGAGAAGACTCCAGAGTTTAGCTATGTTCCTTCTGAAGAAGATATTGAGTTCTTGATTGCTAATAATCCAATAATCAAGAAAAACGCAATTGACCTAGTAGCAGATGCATCCTTAACTGAAGATCAAAGAACTGCTCAGTTGAAGGATTTCATTCAAATGAAGAACAATCAAGCACTTCAAGATGTGATTAGTACAGTCAGAAAGGGTCAAAAGAAACAAAGACAACCAACCAAGGCACAAATTATTTCATACATGAAGACTTATTGTTGTCATGTTGGTGGTTGGAAAAAGCATCAATTCAAAGGAATGCCTGATAATCAAGTTGAAGGTATCTAGTACAGAGTTCAAAAACATGATAAAGATTTTATTGCAACGGGCTCTGAAGAAGAAGCAAGAAGGTTTCCTGGATTGAAGAGAAAGGCCAAAGACAGTGATTCTTAGACTGTTAAGAAGACTAAGGTTGCTGAAGAACAAGAAATTCATACTGAGAAATTCACTGAAGAACAACTGACTGGAATGATTGTGATAGTAGAAGAAGACTTTTATCCAGAACCACTGCAAGTAAGACATCCTATCATTGATTGGGAGGTTTACACTGCTAGCAATTTTGCTCCAACATGGAAGATCACAAGGCTAGGTGGTGAAACTTCATCATTCATGACATTTGAAGATCTCATTAAATCTTTTGACAGAGATGACCTTGACACATTATGGAAGTTAGTTCGAGAAAGGTTTGATACTCAAGATCTCAAAGATATGAAGGAGATGCAGTTATGGATTAATCTTAGAAGGCTCTATGAACCAAATGTTAATGATGATTTCTGTAAATTCTCATGCACATGTCCTGGAACTAAATGGTTTTATTATGACTCATGTGAAGTTCATCATGCTTCTATAGCAAATGGATTTGATGCATTCATGCTTGCTGAGAAAGAGTATCCACTCAGAGCTGGAACTCTCACAGTGATGTTATGTACAACAATAAGAGTTCATGAAGACAATGAGAAGGTCAGAGCATTATTACATAGGCTTCAAGATCAATGTTCCAGAGCTATTCAGAAGTTAAGGAGGAAGTAAAGTGTTTGATTGAATTCCTCAAATCCTTGAAGATAATGCAGATTGAAGAAACTTATTGATTTGCAGAGAAATCATAAGTTTAGGGGAGGATTGTTGGGAATAATCATTACCACGGATAGTTGTGGTTTACACTGCTTGCATTACACTAGCAGTGGAAACGTATTACCACTGCTGGTACATTATTACCACTGCTATTTGATAATTGTTTAGTATTCGTATAATGATAAGTATAGAATAGATTGTGTGTATATTCTATATTGATAGGTTTATTCTTATCTTGTAAAGGACTCCTTGTGCTATAAAAGGAGGTCCTAGGTCATTGTCTTAGGTACTTGTCTAATTACCTACGTATTACTCACAAAAGCTTCAAGGTGTAACCCTAGTGATAAGCAAGATCACTCGTATTATTCATTAATAATATTGGAGCTTAAGTTTTGTGTTTAATCTGTGTTTACTTACAATACATCATACAATCCGTCTTCTAAAGTATTACTAAGTAAATTCCGCGTGCTTAATAATATCATACAAAATATCATTGACACAAGGTGTGTGTCCAGATCCATCAAACTGTCATTTCACCAAAGTTGAGGGGTAAAAGTCATCATTTTATAAAAGTTCGAGGGTATAAATTGTCACTACTTGAAAACTATAAGGGTATAAAGTGTAACATTTTCATGTTTTCTCGAGAATATGTTTTTAACTCGTTTTGGCTCGGTTTTGATAAAACTCAACAAAAGAAATATTTTCACAAACACATTTGAACCAATTGAAATTAAAAATACTAACGTTAGCATAATCAAGAGGCTATAAACCTTATCTTTTATCCTTTCTCGTTAAACCTTCCCGCGTTATACTAATTACACTCAAAAGTTCAACACCTGATTATCAACAACACACATACGATATACCAGCGCACATAATAAATACTGAAACTTGACATACCAAACCAGTTCGCGTGTTGGAGCCATTTATCAGATCAGCTTGAGTTAACTTTTGACATCAATCAGTTTTCCTATCTAAGGTGAGTTCATAGTCCCACTTTTTACTTGTTTTTCAAACTTGTGGGGAGATACATGCTACAAACTCGAACACAAGTATTTTTCTATGCTACACCTACACCTGATTGCTATTGCTTAAGTTACTTACACCTGCCACTGAAAGTCCCTCATATAATGAACCATTAATCACTTTACAAGTGAACACGAATATAGTGAATATATCTATTGGAAGTTGACGCCCCATTTGTGTTAGCCGATCAGGTAACCAAATGCACTTTATTTGAGGAAAAACAGGAGAATTGGCAAACTCCTTACACGAGGGCACGGTTGCTCCCATCATCATTATGATGCTTGTAACCATGTCATTATGACAATTACACTACACCTGTTAAGGTTTGCGTTCATGAGGCTTAAGGCAATATGTTGTGCAACGATATTATGAATTTTACTACTTTTCAACTTGTGTTCAACTGATTATTGTACAAACACTATGGATTCACTCAACCTTTGTGTTGATATTTTTAGCATGTTTATCTCAGGCTCATAATTTACGAGGATGGCACGGATACTCAAGAAGGCTATATTATCATTCGAAAACTTATTTAATAAACTATAAAACCACTGGGACCTAATTTTGTAAACTCTGATATTTATATAATTCGAATGATAAATTTTTTAAAACGACTCAATTAGAGTTCGTTTTCTATTGTTATAACTGTTGAGCCATGAAGTAACACCCAACTTGAATTCCGCTGCGTATCACGAAATTGGGGGTGTTACAGATTGGTATCAGAGCCACAGTTATAGAGAAACGGGTCTAATTGAGACCTAAACTATAACTACTTTTTCACAAAAACATTTTTATAGCCTTTCGCTCTCCGTGCATTCCATCCTCTAGATAATTGTCTGACTTCTAAACAATTTATGCTATCCAAACATATTAGTATATTGATATATACGCACTCAACATACTTTCGATCACTTTATACAAACAACAGAATAAACATACTTGCATGTGTCTATTCTAAGGTATTACGACTCAATCTTTCCCCGAGCATGTGCCTACTTCTACATTTTTACAATTTACGAAACCTTCCCAAGACATTGTGTATTGCACAATTCTTACCTATCTACATTAAATATATACTCGCCAACTATTTTGAACTCTATGTCAACTTTCGTTGATAAATTTACTCCCATCTCTAAAGATAAAATACTCCTTCCATACTCTTGAATCACCTACGCACTAAATTTCCTTGTAACTCATCGGTTAAGTACGAATGTTGAGTCAGAAATTCTTAAGTAGGATGATTTACAATGTCTTTATTTGAATGAATTGGGATGCCTCTTTATTTAAATAAAGAAATTATAAATCACAGAACCATAAGTTTATATTTCCTTATTTACATTGTTTGGGACGCCTCTCTATGTAAGTAATGAATTATAAATGAGCGGGCTTATTTGTATCTGAAACGACAGGAGTATGAACTCGAGGATCACAAACTGATTCACAATCTACAAAAGCTGAAGTTCAGCAACTTTCCCTACAATTATCAAGTCCTCTTCCAAAATCTCATCAAAGACAGTTTTCAATTTCAATTTTCAAAACTAATAACAATCTTTATTCAAAATGAATTGTTCGTAAATCTGTTTGAACTTCGGAATAGTGTTTTTCACATGTAAAAGAATAAAATTATAACTTATAAGTTTTCACAAGTAAAATACCTCACTAGTTATCTTATAAATCAATTGACACAAGAAACCATAATCGTCAACATTACTTCAACATCTAGCACAGACTGAATCTCTAGACGAGATTCCATTTAAGGGGATGAGACTGTAACAACCGGAATATTTCCACTTGTACTAATATTCTTAACCATTTTCTACGTATAATTTTTTTTTCGTTATCCGTTTTATTGATCACAACTACCCATTCATGTGACGTAGCTCACATTCTTAATAAACGTGCTCACACGTGAACCGACACCAACGACCTTATGTTTATTTCACATAAACATCTTTATATGTCAAGTAACAAAAGTTTTCAACTTTTATTTACCACTTCACGTTATTTCGTAAATGTACGATTATTAAACATTCAAACTAAACGTTTTCTATCTATTGGAGTTTTCATGAAACCATAATTTATTATAACTATAATTTTACGAAACTAAATCATAAATACTAAAGTACAACATTTTATACCTAGAGTACAAGTCATTAAAGCACGGAACCTAGCTATACTTTAATTTCCATTACAAGCCCTAATATACAACTCTATGATTTTATGTGCATGATATATTTTCAAAATACTAATGTACAAGTCTTTCAAGCACATGTACAAGTCTTTAATGCATAAAAGCTTAATACTTATATAAATCATATTATAAACCTCAATGTACCTATCTTAAAGCACGTGATACAAACTAATGATGCACAAAACCTAAAAACTATCTTTATGTTAATCTAAATGTATCTAAACTAACTTATGTTTATTTTAAACTTACCAAATATTTAAAATGTATTTTCTATGATCCTAAAACTCTAGTACAATCCTAAATAGCTTATGGTACCACCCTTTAAAGCACAATTCAATTTCCTTTTTGTTTTATTAGACCCTAAACTTAAATAACTAAACCCTAGATTATTATAAATCAATACTTGTGCAAACTAAGCCCTAAAACTAAGTTACTACTCCATCTAGACCACATGTACAACTTAAAATATCCAATGTACAAACACATTAAGCAAAATCGACCCCTACTTATTTTCTAGTTCAATCCTAACTAAATCCCTAACTAAACTAGTCCTAGATTGATACTTGTATTTTCCCTAACCACAAGGATGTTACTAGGCTAAGATTTACTACACCTCACCATGTTTCTTCAAACAATTACCATAGTCAAATGTTGTGGGAAGTACTCTTAGCTAACCATTTACCACCTCACGCCACCTAAATCAATACCACATGACATCATACAAACCTTAAGACTACACATCACCATGTTCCTAGAAATTCAACCATGGTCAAAAATGGTGGGTAAAACCCTTGGCTATTTTTCAGCCAACATTCGACACCTTCACCCTCACCACATACAAAATACCATGCTACACATCACCTTGTTTTCCACCATACTCCTTATTATGGTTACAACCTAGTATAAGTGGCCAAATTACCTTCCACAAACCCAAATCCTCCTTGCCTATATAAATCTATACGTATTCTTCCTTTTCACACACCATCTATTCGAAGCACACAAACACTCTCACACTCATATATATTATGGTTTTAAGCCCTAAAGGGAAGTCTAGGAAGATTAGTCAAGAACCTAGAAGGAAGGAAGAAGTCTTGTTCAACTTAGAAATCCATTTGGTGTCATTTGTGTTCTTGTCAAATCCCAAGCATGTAAGTCTTTTAAACTCATTCCATTTCGTTATAAATTTTAATAGTAAGTGCATACTGTTAAAAAGGATTTTATAAGGTAAACGTAGCAATTTGAATCATCTAAAACGAGTACACGAGTCAAAAGATACGGTCTAACGAAGTTTACAAAAATTTGTCAAAACCTTCTGTGGACAGAAGGGTCGGGCACGAAATTCGAGGTAATTCTGGTCCGTTTCATCAAAAAGTTAAAACACGAAAGTTGTCCGGAACGACGTTTTCTTCAAAAATTCAGGTGCACGGGTCCGAAAAACGTAAAACGAAGGCTAATGTTTGTCAAAACTTGATCAGCTGTCATATATTTATATAAAACACTCCAAACACCCCTTTTTAATAATTATTTTCTCCTAAACTGAGCATCCATAAAATAAATGGCTTATGCCATTTTAAAGAGGGTACAACTAAGTTTCTAAAACCCCAAGAACGTTGTAAAAATCTCTCATTGTCTCGTTTTTATTTGAGCCTCTTTTGGGCTTGTCGAGTTTAAAAACAAACACCCTCCTTATTGAAAAACGACCCAACCCCCTCACTTTGAAAAATTATTGCGACCAAACCATAAAAGCTTAGAACTTAGAATCTGAACCATTAGAAAGACCACCTAGCAAATATCTTAAAGGATCAAGAACGTCGTAAAAATCTCCCAAGGCCTTGTCTTTATTAAATTTTCTTTTACGCCTTTCGTGACAAAACCAAACGTACCCTTTTTAATTTTTTTAAAAGCCATAAGCCAAAATATAAG
This sequence comes from Chrysanthemum seticuspe, assembly GCA_019973895.1. Taxonomy (NCBI): domain Eukaryota; kingdom Viridiplantae; phylum Streptophyta; class Magnoliopsida; order Asterales; family Asteraceae; genus Chrysanthemum; species Chrysanthemum seticuspe. The sequence continues at coordinate 148,150,331 of BPTQ01000009.1, read as the reverse complement.
CTAATAAGCTGTTTTCAACTTATTTTCAATCTTATAATAACTTATTTTAGTAAGTCGTAACTAGCCATGCCTTTTTCTAAATCGAAAAAGCAACAAAAATGAATAAAGGACTATGTAAATAAAGTCGAATAGCGCTTAAGGGTAATTATTGTCAAAACTCTAATTTTCTTTTATAACAAGGACTAAATTGTAATCAACGTGAGACATAGGGGTATAAATTGTCATTTTCAAAAGTAAAGGGTAGAAACTGTCATTTCACCAAAGTTGAGGGGTAAAAGTTGTCATTTTATAAAAGTTCGAGGGTATAAATTGTCAATACTTGAAAATTATAAGGGTATAAAGTGTAACATTTTCTTGTTTTCTTGAGAATATGTTTTTAACTCGTTTTGGCTCGGTTTTGATAAAACTCAACACAAGAAATATTTTCACAAACACATTTGAACCAATTGAACTTATAAATACTAACGTTAGCATAATCAATAGGCTATAAACCTTATCTTTTATCCTTTCTCGTTAAACCTTCCCGCGTTATACTAATTACACTCAAAATTCCAACACTTGATTATCAACAACACATACGATATACCAGCGCACATAATAAATACTGAAACTTGACATACCAAACCAGGTCGCGTGTTGGAGCCATTTATCAGATCAATTTGAGTTAACTTTTGACATTAATCAGATTTCCTATATAAGGTGTGTTCATAGTCCCACTTTTTTCTTGTTTTTCAAACTCGTGGGGAGATACATGCTACAAACTCGAAAACAAGTATTTTTCTATGCTACACCTACACCTGATTGCTATTGCTTAAGTTACTTACACCTGCCACTGAAAGTCCCTCATATCATGAACCATTAATCACTTTACAAGTGAACGCGAATATAGTGAATAGATTTATTGGAAGTTGACGCCCCATTTGTGTTTGTCGGTCAGGTAACTAAATGCACTTTATTTGAGGAAAAACAGGAGAATTGGCAAACTTCTTACACGAGGGCACGGTTGCTCCCATCATCATTATGATGCTTGTAACCATGTCATTATGACAATTACACTACACCTGTTAAGGTTTGCGTTCATGAGGCTTAAGGCAATATGATGTGCAACGATATTATGAATTTTACTACTTTTCAACTTGTGTTCAACTGATTATTATACAAACACTATGGATTCACTCAACCTTTGTGTTGAAATTTTTAGCATGTTTATCTCAGGCTCATAATTTACGAGGATGGCACGGATACTCAAGAAGGCTATATTATCATTCGAAAACTTATTTAATAAACTGTAAAACCACTGGGACCTAATTTTGTAAACTCTGATATTTATATAATTCGAATGATAAATCTTTTAAAATGACTCAATTAGAGTTCGTTTTCTATTGTTATAACTGTTGAGCCATGAGGTAACACCCAGCTTGAATTCCATTGCGTATCACGAAATTGGGGGTGTTACATCTTAAGCCAAAATTTATTGATTTACCACATAAGTTAATCAATCACAACAACAAAACTATAACATCTTTCTTTTTCAGTTTCTTATTCGATTGACATAAAAGTCATTAACAATATCCTTTCTTGTAAACCAAAATGCAAGTTAAATAATCAATGTTGATTTATTAACAAGACGGTGAACAAAAAGAAAGAATCAATATAATCCTTATAAGATGGTGTGTTGCCGATTTGAGGAGGAGACCAAAACGATACAATGAACCCCCAATACAATTAGATCAGAAGTCGAATACAAAGAAAATCACGCAAAATCCGAGCCAATACAATGAAAATCCAAACAAAACTTAACTTGTCTTAAAGAAATTTTTGTAAGTGAGGTGTGGATGAGAACTTGTATAGAGACCATGTGGATTCGCGGCGGCTTAAATAGGAGAAGATGAAGAAGGCTTGACCACTAATATCTTGGTCTCTGGTGGTGAGGTAACCAAATCGCGCATCAATCACTATCACTTGCTTGTCCTATCATCCCTCGTGATGCCTTTTTGGGAGAAGAGAATAAGAATGTGTGATACTGTTTTTGGGGAGGCACAAAAAAGAAAAAAAGAAGACAGAGAAAAGTGAGATGGGTAGGCAGTGGGATGGTAGGGATAGGGGTAGATTAGGTTAAATATTATTATTAATACAATATTAATTGTACCTCATGTCCCGTCGTGTTCAAGTTTAAAAGCAGTATCCCGATACGTGTAAAATATGTCAAATAAGTTTCTAGAAATGTTTTCACGAGCGTAATACTAAGGTATCATTATTATTTTGGAATTAGATTATAAATGTTTTACTGTTACTAAGTCGGTGTCGGTACGCGTGTGGTGCCTTTTTTTTCTGAAACTGCGATAACCTCTCGTTTTTGTTCGTAAACCATCAATAAGTGTTAAAAAGTGATCATTTCACTTTTCTCAATATAAAATATCAAATCTGTGTGTTACTGCATGGTGCAGTTTGCGGAATAACTTCCCAAAACAGCTGTTTGAGCTCACATATGCTTAAATTCCTAAATCAGACAATAATAAATTTATTTTTATTATTAAAATTATTAGCGGAGAATTTCCGTGTGTGCGGTGTCGTGTTTTCGAAGAACAAGATGACCTATCATTCTTTTTGAATTTTAAATATCAACAACAGTAAAAAAATAACTGATTTGCATTTTCTGCCGTAATAAATAGTATTATAATAATCTAAAAATTTACGGGTTGTTAATTAACTTATTAAAACGATCAACAAACACTTGAATTTTCATATCTAAAACTGCATTGAAATTATCAACCTCAAAATAATTTTGATTGGTATATTAATTCCTTCGGATTTTTGAATCACCATCTGAACATCATGTAATTAGCAAAACGGAGTTACATTCTTTAAGAGTGAAGGAAAACCCGATGCCCTCGTCTGCTTCAAAGCTCTTATGGGCCCTTTCACCAATGAAATGGCTTCCAAAATAGTTTGATTTTACTTTTGAAAATGTCGTGACAATACATCAGTGATCCCCGAGATAGTAGTTTATGGTTTTAGTTAGAACTTTATTCTTTTTTTTTTTGGTAAAAGGTTTCTTAATTAGTATATTACTTCCAAAAAGCGTTTAACCATATAGGATGTGGGTGAACTCCCACATCTTAGCCCATTTATATAAGCAAAAATAAACGCACCTTATGTGCTTCAAACCATACCTATCATAAGAAGGACAACCATACTTGTGAACCTACTATAAAAATGACAACTAACGACAGTATTACATTTTGAAAGTGTATGAAAGTCGATTGATTATTATTTCATAAAACTGTACATAATATACGGTTTACATGGAATATTCTAGATACGAGCTTGATCCCAAATACATTGAAACCCATACTAAATTATCGACTAACACTCCCTCGCAGTTTGAGCGGGAGGACACCGAAAACTCAAAATGGTACGAAAATCTTCAAATAAAGCAGAATGCAATCCCTTGGTGAAGATATCCGCATACTGATAGCGAGAAGGAACATGAAGAACCCGAACTTGACCTGCAACACCCAAATCACGAACAAAATAAATATCAATCTCGATATGCTTCGTACGTTGATGTTAAACCAGATTAGAAGACAACTAAACGACACTGACAGTATCACAGTAAAACAGCGTAGCGGAAGTCAACGGTGTATGAAACCCACGGAGTAAATTCCTCAACCAACAAGTCTCAGCAACAGCATTGGCAACACTATGATACTCTGCCTCAGGACTAGAACGAGAAAGCGTCGGTTGACGCTTAGAAGACCAAGAGAGTAAGTTGTTGCCAAGAAACACACAATAACCTGAGGTCGATCACCGAGGAGTAGGGCAACCGGCCCAATCCGCATCCGAATAAGCAACCAAATATGTATTGGAAGATGAAAAACTATAACCCATGATCTACTGTACCACAAACATACCTCAAAATCCACTTAAGAGACTAGAAATGAGGCTCTCGAGGATCATGCATATAAAGAAAAACCTGTTGCATGTCATAAGAAATATCTGGGCGAGTAAAAGTAAGATACTGAAGAGAACCCGCAAGACTCCGATATAATATCAGATTAGAGACTGGATCACCACTATCTCTTAGCTTAGACCCACTTTCTACATGAGTCCGACTGGAATTACAATTCAACATATGTGCCCGCTCCAGAATCTTAGCAACATACTTACGCTGAGTCAAGAACATCTCCGAAGAATCTCGTGTAACAGAAATACCCAGAAAATAATTAAGCGAACCAAGATCTGTCATAGAAAACTCCTGATGCAAGGAAGCAATAATCCTCTGTAACAAAGTCTCAGAAGAAGCAGTGAGAAGAATATAATCAACATATAATAATAAATAAGCAGTGTCAGTCCCCTGTCTGTAAATAAATAAGGATGAGTCACTACAACTATGATGAAACCCAACACGAGTACTATAAGCTGCAAATTGCCGAAACCAAGCTCGAGGGGCCTGTTTAAGCCCGTAAAGAGATCTTTGTAATAAACAAACATAATTAGGATGCGCAAAATCCCAAAAATCTGGAGTAGCCAAACTAAGAACTGTCCATTGTCGAGAAGGCATTTTTGAAATCAAGCTGATGAACTGGCCAATGTCGAGAAGTAGCCAAACTAAGAACTGTCTGGATAGTACCCTGTTTGACTACTGGACTAAAGGTCTCATCAACATCAATACCCTCTAACTGTGTACTACCATTTGCTACAAGCCGAGCTTTATAGCGACTAAGAGTGCCATCCGCCAAATACTTATGGCGAAACAACCAAATACAACGAACAATATTTTCGTCAATGGGTCGAGGCACAAGAGTCCAAGTTTTACTTTTAATAAGTGCATTATACTCAGCAGACATAACATTTTGCCAATTTGGATCGTTAAACATGTTAGTGTGAGATTTTGGTAACGAAGAGAGTAAAGAAACATGAAGACTAAGACGCTGAGTAGGACGATTAGTCTCGACCCGAAAGCGCGTGACCATGGGATGAACCGAAATTGGTTTTGGGTTTGGTTGGTCCTGTTAGGCCGCGTTTTGAGAAATAGTAGGGGATTGGGCCACAGGTTGATATGTATCAGTGTGTTGGGCAGTAGGTGATTGGGCTGGTGTTTGTTCAGGTGATGTATTTGAGTTAACATTAGTATGTGATGGCGTTGTAGGCTCAGGATGGATGTCAACTGGGGGAATGATCAGGGTGTACGGATAGTCTGAGTAATGATATCTGGCGAGTCATCTAAAAATGTGTAGTTAGGAGGCGAGTTAGGTTTTATAGAACCATACGGGAATACTATTTCATTAAAGGTAACGTGACCAAAAAAAATAATTTTATTGGTGTTTAGGTCAAGACAATGATAGCCCCGATGATTGGAAGTGTGTCCCAAAAAAATGGAGGGTATGGCACGTGGTTCAAGCTTGTGAGTGGTGTAAAGGTGAGGGTAACATAAACATCCAAAGGTACGTAAAAGACTAAAGCCCTGGTTGGTATCGAAGAAAGGGGTCTAAGGTATTTCATTGGCGATACCAGTGGAAGGTAAAATGTTTAGTAAATGAATGGCCATATTGAGTTCTTCGAGCCAAAATGTAGGTGGAAGATTAGCCTGAAAAATAAAGTCCGAATGAGATTATTGATGGTGTAAATCATTCTTTCGGACTTTCCATTTTATTGGGAGGGTTTTTGGACACGAAAACCTAAACTGAATACCATTTGAGGCAAAAAGTTTATGTAAGTTGCGGTTGTCAAATTCACCACCATGATCACGCTGAAACGACTTTATTTCACACATAAACTGAGTATTAACATAGTTACGAAACAACGGAAATTTAGACAAAACTTTCAATTTTTTAGTCAACGGATAAACCTAAACAAAAGGCGAATAATGATCCAAAAATAAAACATAGTATTTAAAGCTCGAAAGACTCGGAATAGGTGAAGTCCACACATTCGAGTGAACAATGCCAAAACAAGATGTAAATAAAGTATTGGAACTAACAAATGGAAGCCTCACGTGTTTGCCAAGCTAACAAGCATGACAAAGAACGTGAGGTTTCTCTTTATTACACGAAATAAAATTACGAGAAATAAGACAATGCAATACGTCACTTCCTGGATGTCCAAGTCATTGGTGCCACGTATGTTGACTGGTAACAAATGCATGAGGAACTAGAGATGGCTATGTGACCGGGTAGAGATCCCTCATGCTATCATATCGGAGAAGCACCCGACGAGTCATGAAATCCTTAATAGAAAAACCAAACGCATCAAATTCAACAGTGCAATTATTATCACAAATAGAAATTAATTTTTTGACGATATTGGGGGTAATAAGAACGTTATTAACGTGAAGAGATCGATGAAGATTTGACAAAATACTATGTCCAGTATGTTAATACAAATAAATCGTAAAAACGTTTATTCATATTTAGCGATCTCTTTGTGTTTTGTTGATAACAAATATAAAGTTATCATAAGTAAAATTATAAGGATACATATTATTTTTGTAAAGCATTTACATATACAGTCATTTAACATAAATTGTGGTAATAATTCATTTGTTGTAATAGTTTATTAGGATGGGTAAAAACCATAACCCATGACCCATACCCATGGAGCATATCCATAACCCATAGAGCTAACCCGTGACCCATTGACTAGATGCATTGCATCTTCTAGATACATTGTATCTATTTGGATACCCATGAACCAAAATCTATGACCCATGATCCATGACCCATAACCCATTTAGGGGGAGCGTCCTACGGATCACCCAGTTTACACTGTACGGATCCCTCATGTAAGGGATCTGTGGGATCCGGGGAACAATAGTGAATTTTTGCCTATAAATAGTGAGCCATTTCTTCATTGTAACTCACCCCTCTTCTGACAAACTCTCTCATATACTATGTCTCTCTTCTAATCTCAGATCTCTTGATCTATATAGTAGTTCTTCATTCTTTTGTTGTGATTCTCATATAGGTCCTTCTCAAAGGCGAGATCACGAGATACTACAAGTCATCCAAGCAAGGGGTCCTTGATTGATTTGTTCTTGCACAAGATTTCTGTAGAAAGACCTTGTATTTCATATTTCACATAGTTGTTGTGTTATAGTTGTGTTGGTTTGGTCCTCCGTGTTAAGGAATCGGTATTTAGCTTTGTACCGAAAAAAGTGTAAGCGACGTTGTGAAGGCTTCTCCGCCGAGTTGAAGGAGTTTGTTGGCATAGTGCTTGAACTCTCTAGTAGGTGACTCGGGGAGTGGAGTAGGGCAAGGAAGGTGTCCTTGTAGCCGAACCACTATAAATCGGTTGTGTCATTTCTATCATTTACTTTACTTACTTTCTTTACTTACATTACTTATTGATCTATACTTTCTATCCATCCATACGATTTCACATAACATCGAATCTAAAGTTTTTGAAACTAACTTCAAATCGGCAAAATTATTCAACCCCCCCCCCCCTCTAGTTTTCCACACACTATTTGTGATGGGTATAGTATGACCATTACCAGCTAAGACAAATGGATAAATGCAAGTATTAAAAATATCACTAAGACTAGTAACAGAATCATTAAGGTGAGAACTCGCACCTGTATCCATGTTCCAAGCACCAGTAGCAGGATCCTGAAGCTTCACGAAATTAAAGGCATGTGGTAAGGTAGTCTCATGTCCCGTGATAACTGTGGGTCTCGTATGTCCGGGCTGAGCTGGGGGCTGACCCATGTGGCTAATGGTCTGAACTTGCTGAAGAACACTCGGGACCATGTGCTGGGGTAGGTTGGACATGCGGTAATAGTGAAACAGAGCCCAATTGTTGATTAGGCTGAAACTAAAAAGTGGACAGGACGATAGGGGTATGGGCCGACTGTTGGATAAACCTGGGTGGGCCAGTGAAGGTGGTAATGGGTTGTTGTATAAATCCTGATGCACCAGAGGTGCTAACGGGCTGCTATAAAAAATTGGGTGGACCAGTGTATGGATAAAAAAAATCGGGTCCAGTGCTACAAGTTAGACTCGCATGATAAGCCCCAGGGACATTATTAAACCCATTCCTATTCGAACCATTAGAAGAATTATGTGTTAATGTTTTATTGCCCGTAATACCCAACTGACTTAATAATTGTGCCAACAATTCATTAGTATTATTCCCTTGACTATTAGAAACACCCACTGTTAGGAGAGGAGGATGACCAAAGTGAGTTGCTACTAGACTTTCCTTACATTGATGTATCATGAACGAACTTACTAGTGTTACCAAATCGACACGAGCCTCTAGCAAAATTATAACATGGCTTCAAAGACTTAACTTGAAGAGTGGAGGAGCGATGAATATTACCTGATTTGGCCACAAGAACCATAGGAGATGATGACGATATAATCCACGGGTAAAGCTTGTGACTTGTACTTCAACCGCATCTCTTTTATAGTTAGCTTTGAGAGAGCCGTTTTAAGATTCAGAAAGGGGTCCCGATGTGTAATAATACCGCATACATTCTTGTATTTGTTGGGCAAGCCTTCGAGAGCAAAAGTGACCACATCTTCACTACTAAGGGAGATCCAAGACTTGTTAAAATAGTGGCAATCGACCCGATCTTTCAATGATCTTAGCTTCGCCTTCAATGCAATGGTTTGAGACCGTTTATTGTTGTTGAAAATCTCGGTGATGAAATCCCATGCCTCCTTGGTAGATTGTGGATGTTCCACAACCAACCGTGCTTAAAGAGTGTCCGAGAGAGTCATAAGGATCCACGAGATAACAATGGTGTCAACTTTAAGCTCTTCCGGAGTGAGAGGGATAGTAGTGCTTGTGGTGGCTTCATTGGATGAACATGGATATACTTAAGGGCCTTATAACCTTTACAAAGGTTCTCGAAAAAATACACCCAAAAGGCGTAGTTCCAGTTGTCAATGTCGAGTTTAACGGGAACACGTGTGAGAAGATGATGATGAGTAACCATTGAAAGCTTATTCGAGAGGAGTATAACGGGAGGATTGTCAGCTCCATTCATGATGCGGGACAAGGCACTGTTTTTAGGGTTGTTTAGGGCTTAAGGTTATGAATGGTAGGGTTTTTATGATAACTGTGAATCAGTCGAACAAATAAAGAAAGAACCTCCTCGTGAAACAAAGCACGAAGATACTAATACGTTTGGATTTGTGACCGAAAGCACAAATCACCAAGAACGAACCCAACTAGTTAACCTAAAGAACCAGCCACAGACGACTGTTTAGGGAAGATCGGTAAAAAAATAAAAATAAAATAGGGTTAGGCTCGATGAAAGTGTATGAAAGTCTATTGATTATTATTTCATAAAACTGTACATAATATACAGTTTATATAGAATATTCTAGATACGGGCTTGCGCTCAAATACATTAAAACCCATGCTAAACTATCGACTAACACATTTGACTCACAATGACACCAACAATAACTCTGTCGTTTAAGTTAACTTCAAAGAGTAATATCGAATGCATTACAAAATGTCAAGTGTTGTTCGGTTAACCCAAACGCATCATTCTTGTAACCATCCTATCCTGATGGGTTGTAAAATAAGTGCGTCCCTGTCTGCAACCATCAGGATGCTGACACTTAGTTTTAAGTCTAAGTTTAGGTCCATGTATCATTTCTCTTTCATAATTATTCGAAAATAAGAATAACCAGCTTTTAATATAAATTTATAAAATGTGTTAATTAGTACTTGTTGACATCTTGCGATTCACGAGGTAGTAAAAAATTATATGAGATCACCAAGTGAATCATCAATTCTTTTAAATTTTCGCCTACCTAAACTTTGTTGTTTATATATTTTCGTTTTATATTCTATCCAAAAGAAGGTATTTTTTTTTTTTTTTTTCTATTTTTTTGGTATTCATTCGCCAAGTATACAATTTTCTTACGAACTGATGCCTGGTTATCCATTAGTTATTAAGAAATTAACTGAATTTTCATAAAATAATTTAGTGGTTGTGTATTTTGAAACCGAAGTTGTGGGACATGAGACCATGACATGTAGCCATTTGGTTGTGTATTTTTCAAACAAACAACCACGCTTAGAAAGCTAAAAAGCAAATATTATCGCATTCACTTGCTTATTATTGCTTTTTAATATGAATTATGCCCACAAACAACCCTAAATCGTTGCATAAAATAAGGCCAAAAGTAGCATGAAAAAGGGGATTCCTATAATATTTTACATTTTGTATCACCCACTATCTTAGACTTTTATCCCATAACCTTACTTTTATTTTATTTTTATAGTTGATTAAAATATGCCAGTTAGTTGGTGTCAACCTTTTTCTTTAATGGCATGCTTCAAAGAGTAGTGCTATATTACGAAACTGATAAAATACAATAATCATAAATTCATAATATCTTCAGGAGAAATACATTCGTCGTCGAGTAAACACGTGCTAACAAACAATATTATAATAAGATGACGTGCTTTGTAAGTAAACATGCGTAAATAAATGTGCACACGATTTAACATGCGTAGATAAATAAATGTCCAAAACTCCAAATGATCCAAAGACATTAGGAGCTACTAGTTATTTAAGCGACGCACGCTTTTAAATTGTGTGTGATCAATACGTTTTATCCGACTAACATAGGTAAACAGTGTTAAAGGATAAGGATAAGCCAAGCCCCGGTTTGTGGGTTATAGTGGATGATTAATAATGATTAACCTACGGGTTTCAATGTAAACATACGGTCTTACATGGTATCACAGCCTAAATTCGATCCACATAAACTCTAACCATAATTTTTTTTTTCGGCTCACAGTTTTTTGTTTTGTTTGTTTGTCGACCTTGTGTTGTCGACATGTGTGATTGTTTGTCGACCTTGTGTTGTCGACCTTGTGTGTTTGTTTATCGACCTTGTGTTGTCGACCACGTTTCCAAGTTCTAGTCGCGTGTTTTCTTCATCATCTACAAACCCTAACCGTCTCCTACAAACCCTAAAATCTCACCATGACTACCAAGCCGCCAAGTTTCTGGACAAATTGCTCCCGCTCACTCAATTGTCAAAGTGATTCATATTTAATTGTTTTTCACAAGAATCTAAGCTTTTGATCTCGTGGGGTTTTTTTGTTTCAATATTTGTAGCACCATCATTAATTACCAATTGGTAAAACCAATTGTTTATTGATCGGTTAAACATTGGTTCAAGTTCTACGTGGAGCAGCCACTCAAAGTCTTGGTGTATTGGAATTATTTTATATTACTAAGATATTGAAACATGATGCGGTTGTGATCTTTGAAGTTTGCTAGAACAAAGAAGATATTGGTGGTTTTATGTTTAAAAAAAAAAAAAAAATTGTAGTTATGTAATTGTTTGTTTTTGTTTTTGTTTTACATCGAATCAAGGGTATAAATTCCCGAGACGACTTTTGTTTGTGTCGAATCTAGGGTTCTTATTCCCGAGACGACTGTTTGGGATACTTTGGGTTATCCCGTTTTACTTTGGTTTCTTGTTTTATTTTGCTTTCTTAGTTTTCTTCTTCAGTTCGAGCTTTCGCGATTTCGCCGCTCGAACTGCGGAGGAGTGTTAAAGGATAAGGATAAGCCAAGCCCAGTTTGTGGGTTTATGGTATTAGGATTTCACTATTATAAATAGTGGATGATTAATAATGATTAACCTACGGGTTTCAATGTAAACATACGGTCTTACAAACAGATGGGTTTTGACATGTTCAAGTTAGTTGCGGTGGAAAAATGTTTAACTCGGATGTATAAAACATAACTATGGTATTCTTGTGATCGTTTTTGAATATTATCCGACTACTCCAAATGTGTACAAAGCGAGTTCTGAACTTTAAAATTAAAAGGTTCAGGTCAAGTCTAAATAGGTTTCGGGTCAAGTTTGGATTGACTCATCTAACTCATTTATTAAAGAGGTCAAGTTCGGTTGAGAATACGTTAAACAAGTTAACCCGTCAACTTGTTTAAGATTTTGTTTTGTAAACTAAAAATTATATATACTTTATTATAAAAGTTAAATGGGTTAAACATGTCGACTCACAAACCCGTTTAAAGTGAAAAATCATAAATATATCATTTTCACAAGTTATAATTCACATAAGTAAATTAGATTAATATTATAGTTCAGTTTATCTCTGTTTTGGGGACATGAGAATAAAATTACAAATGCAAAGTTTTTCCATTTATCTTTAAGTTAGACGGTTATTTTGAATTAGATTTAAGATCATTTGAAGACAAAAGATTATTTACATACCAAATAATCAATCTCCATCATCTATTTTTATTTGATCTAATGGATGAGATTAATTCAACAATTTAAAAAACCTATTTTAATCCTCTTTTTTCAAATATTAATAACTTTCAAACCGTTAATCGTTAAGCGAAAAAAAATATCATTGCGACAATCATTTAATTATCTTTCTATAGATAGGCACTTTGATGTATTTTCGACAAATTTTTTTTTTCGTATTTTTTACGTTTTTTTTTTTTTTTTTTTTTTTTTTTTTTTTTTTTTAGTTTTTTCGTTTTTTTACATTAAAAAAATCATATATGATTAGGGGTGTCATTCGGGTCGGGTCGGTCGGGTTCGGGTCAGTCGGGTCGGGTCGAAGTTGGGTCAAGCCAAAAAATAATATACCCGAACCTATTTGAACTCGGGTTGGTCGGGTTCGGGTCAAATCGGGTCGGGTCAAGTCGGGTCGGGTCAAGTCGGGTTCGGGTCAAGTCCATTTATATAATTTTAGAATTTAATTTCTTAAATTTAGTAACCAAACGTTATGAATATAATGTCTATTGGTTTTTAAAAGGTTATTATATTCATACCAGTAGAGCAATGCACTAATACATGCATTTTATAGTTGGATTTACACATTTTCTTTTTGTAATGCATTTTGTTTTCAATCTGAGGTCAATTATATAGAATGAAAATGAATATAAAACCAAATATATGAAGCAATATATGTTCATGCACTAATTTGGGCCTTTCAATTAAATAAAGATTGGGAAAAGTTAAAAAAAAAAAAAAAAAAAAATTAAGTCGGGTTAGTCGGGTCGACCCGAACCCGAATTTTCAAATATTTTGAACCCGATACCCGACCCTAGTTCGTACTCGGGTTAATCGGGTCAACCCGATTGACCCGAATTGGATTTTGGACCCGAGTAACCCGACCCGAATATCCTTCGTCGGGTTCGGGTCCGGGTCGGGTCCGGGTCGGGTCGGGAAATATGACACCCCTATATATGATATAACACTATTAGTGTTATATCATATATGAGATGTATATCATATGTGATTTATCATATATGATTTAACAATAGTATCACATATGATATTACATATCATATGTGATTTAACACTAATATTACATGTGATATTCAAATTAGTGTTAAATCATATATGATATTTCATGCAAATTCCAGTTTCGAAGAAAAACGAAAAAAAGACGAAAAACGTGAAAAAAACGATTTTTTTTTTCGAAAGTATATCAAAGTGCCCGTCTATAGAAAGATAATTAAATACTCGTCGCGATGGTGTAATTATTTTTGCTTAACGATTAACTGTTTAATAGATATTTAAATTATAAAAAATATGTGAAATAATAAAATGTTTTTAATCTCAGCCATTGATTTTTTTTAAATGAATTGTGGAGATGAGTCTTTTGGTACGTAAAAAAAGTTTGGTATGTAAAATAACTCTCCTCTTTGAATTATTGTAAAACATTGCTCACAAAATAGTTTAATGTTACGGAAAAGTATACAAGTAATACAAAAAAGTTGCTTGTAAAAAAAAATGACAATGTAACCGGGCTTTACTATAGTAATGTGGGCTTTAATTTGTTTGCACTTTGGATCTTTTTTTTTTTTTTTTTTTTTTTTTTTGCAATTGACAATGTAACTGGGCTTTTAGTATCTATACATAGGGGTGTTCATGGGTTGGGTAATACCCTAATAAACCGAAAACCGAAACCAAACCGAACCGAAAATAACCGAACCGAACTCGTAACCGAACCGAACTTGTCAAAACCGAACCGAACCGAATTAAATATTTCGTTTTCGGTTCGGTTATAGTTTTAGCAATCCAAACCGAAAACCGAACCGAAAACAGAATTTAAATAAATATATATATATATTTTTTATATATTTATATAAAAATAATATTAAAACTTTTAAATATAACATTTTTTATGCTTTATTTTTTTTTTCTTTTTAAAAATTTATATAAATAAATAAATAAATAATTATATTTATGTAATGCGGGTTATTCGGTTCGGTTTTCGGTTATTGGTTCGGTTTTCGGTTATAGACTATAGATAATTGCATATGGGCCTTACTTTTTTATTTGGGCATAGAAATATTAGGATTTCTTAGAGCTTAAGGTATGATAACATTTTAATATCAAAAAAATGTCACCACCTTATCGTCATATCACTTCAACATCAAAAAATCACCCTTGTCATAACATCAAATAACATCATTTTTTTAAAACCCACCAAAATTTTCTTTTCCATTTATTTAAACAAACTAATATCAATTATCAAGTTAAAATAGAAAATAACATTTTTTTTTAAGTTACAAAACTTAAATAATTTTTCTTTTTCTTTTTTCTTTTACTTTACTTTTGCAAGCCCACATAACAAAGAAAATCACAAGGACTAAAACTGAACTTAAAAAAACCACAAGGACTAAACATAAAAAACCCACTAACTTAAAATATTTTTTGCTTCCTGCCTTCTTCTTCCTCGACAGCCTGCAAAAGAAAACACACACCAAACACTGAAACACACACTCAAGCATACACAATCACAAACACATTTAGATCACAAAAAAAGAAGAAAAAAAGAAAAGAAAAACTCATTTCTGCGTTTCGTTCCAAGTTGCCACAACAACGTAAATCACAAAATCACAACGGCGTTGGCCACGTCAGCATACTGGTATGGTAACGCAGCCCCAACGCCGGCCACATCAGCTCTAACGGCGCTGGGGCGTTATTGTACCGTAAGCTCTTAGAGCACTCGCAAAGGTAACGCCCTAACGGCGTTTTTGCGTAAAATAACGGCGTTATGCCGTTATTACCCTTGGACCTCCGGCGTTATTTTGGCGTTAGTCCTTCCCCGTTAACCCCTTAACGGGCGTTATTTGGTTTTTTTTTTTTTTTTTTTTTTTTTTTTTTCTTTTTTTTCATTTATGCCCCTAAATGAGGGGTTGTTTTTGTAAATTGTTGGGAATGTTATTGATGTTATTGGGATGTTATTGTTATGGGTGTTTTTTGGGGATGTTAATGTTAAATGTTAAAGCTGATGTGGCGCTGACGTGGACGGTGTTATTGGTGTTATTGGTGTTAGGGTACGCTTGTTTTGTATATGAATTTGGGTTAGGATAAAGATTTGATATCCGGATGAAAGAAATTAAAGATAAAAAAATATTATAAACAATTAAAAGAATATTTATCAATTGTAATTTTAAATCTAAATTATTATATATGAATGATAAAGCAAAGAGATAGACACGCCAAGTGACTTCCACCGTGATTTGATTTTGTGGGTAACATCCTCAATACTTAATCAAACCCCTCCAACCAAGCTCATATTTGAACTATCAATGCCAACTCCAATCTTCAAAACCCATCAAACAAACACAGCTTTTGATTTTCAGTATTTTTTTAGGTAACAAAAGTAACCTAACTTGCAGCACAAAACATTTAACTTATAAAGAAGATGTGGCACGAGGTCGAATTAGTTCACATGTTTCAAGAGACTAGACGAGTACACATGCATAACAACAAGATTTTATAGTAGCAAATAGTTTTAATAATAAAAAAATTATGAGTTATAAACGAAAAATAATAAAAATTTGAGGATTTGCGGATTAAACATAATGTTTTGAAACCCGGTTCGAACTGGGTGATTCAATCGGTTGAACTGTTTCGGTCGAAAAACCGATCAATTTAAACCGAGGTTGGGTCGAAAAAATGGGTCAAATTAAACCAGGTCAACTCGCCGGGTTTGAAGCATCCCGGGTCAACCCGATTTTCGATTTGTATTATTAGTTTTCTTTTGAAATATATGCTTTCAACATTTACTTTTTTAGTTTCAACTTTTCACTTTTTGGTTTTTCCTTTATATATAGTATAGATATGCCCATATTTCTATTTTTCCAACCAAACTCATATTAACACTGAAATAGAAATAAGGAGTTAATTGCAAAAATCGTCCCTAAGGTTTGTTGAAATTGCAGATTTCGTCCTAATAATTTCAAAAGTGCAAAGATCGTCCCAAAATCAAACTATTTTGCAAAAATTGGTCCCTGGAAAGTGACTCCGTTAACTCTTTTATTTTAATATATAACGAGTAAGGGTAAAATGGTATTTTTACGTGTGGTCCCCCCCTTTTAACCTCTGACCCTCTCTTTATCCATTGACTTCCAGTCTTTGAAAAATCACAAAAACCCTAAGTAAAACAACCATCCCTTTCATTTCCATTTGCTGCAAATCAAATCCTTTAACTTCAAAGTTTTAATGCAAAATTCAAATTATGGTAACTGGACTACAAGAATGGTATTTCAGAACAGATGGGTCAACATTCAATCCACATGTTGTTTATGGTAAGAACATGAAATCTGCCCAAAATTAGTAAATGTGGTTAAGGTGTTATACTAATCAAATCTTTTTTTTCGTATGAAACAGCTGATCATCCAGAAGTGTTCTCAATAAAGGTATTTCATGGTGGATGTTTTACGCCATCACCTAAGAGAAAGTATTTTGGTGGTAAGGTCCAATATGTAGACTTGTTGGATATAGAGTCCTTTAATGTTGATGTCATACATTCCATAGTTACAATGTTAAAGTATAATCCAATGGATATCATGTTTTATCACTTTAGGATACCTAATAAGACACTAGATTGGGGATTAAGGGCATTGGCAAGTGATGATGATGTTATTAACCTTGCCCAATATGTTAAAGATAATAAGGTAATTGATGTTTTTATTGAACATGGTGAGACTATAGTTGAGAGTTATTACATGCCTAAATTCAAAGAGTCTGCCCAAATTAGTGAGTTGCCTGATAATGTTGAAGTAGTTGATTTAGATGAGGGACATGTTGATACACAAAAAAAGGGGATGTCCATTGGGTTGCCTAATTGTAGAAAGATATTAGCTATAGAGTGGTTTGGACAAGATAACGAGGTTGTTAATAATGTTTTAGAAGGATTAGGAGTGGATAATGAGCATTTAGATGATGGTGCAGAGGGTGCAGATGTGGATTATGAGCATTTTAATGATGCTGCAGATGGATTAGGAGTGGATAGTGATGGTGCAGAGGGTGTAGATGGTTTAGGAGTAGATAGTGATGGTGCAGGGGGTGCAGATGGTTTAGGAGTAGATAATGATGGTGCAGAAGAGCTTGTTGATGAGGAACATGTTATAGATGAATTAGATGTTAATATGGAAGGGTTTAGGTTCACTGTTGAATCAGAAGATGAAAGAGATGTTGATCCTTTGAGACCAAATGTAAACCTGAATGAGGATGACTTAGAGGTTATTGATTATGATTCCTTTGATAGTGATGTTGGAGATGATGCAGTTGATAGTGGTAGAAGAAAAGCACTAAGGGAACTAAAGAAAAAGGCTAGAGCTGCTGCTGATACTAACATAGTTAATTATTTCTTTGTTGGGCAAGAATTTCCAAATAGGGATGAAGCAAAGGCTAGAATAAAAGCACATGCAGTAGAAACTAGAAGACAAATTTCTATTGTTAAAAATGACAATGTTAGAGTAAGGGCCAAGTATTTAGGAGTGCTCATGTAGAAAATGGGAAATCTCAGGACTACCTTGTAAACATGCAGTAGCAGCCATTCAAAACATGAGTGAGAATGGGATGACTGTTGGTTTGCCAGAGGTTTGGGTGCATCAGTCTTATAGGCTTGAAACTTGGAAACAACAATATTCTTTCAAAGTGAATCCAATCAATGGTAGGAATAGATGGGAGCAACATGAATGACCAACAACCATGCTACCACCAAAAATTCAGCCACAGATTGGCAGGCCTCAAAAAAAGAGAAAGAAAAGTGTTATTGAAATTGAAGAGATGGTGAAAGCTGGAAAGCTGTCTAAAAAGGGTAAAACTGTGACATGTTGTATCTGCAAAGGAAAGGGGCATAACAAAAGGAGTTGTAAGAATGTTGGTGCTGGTCAGTCAACTCAGAATGATGGTTCAAGTAGTGCTGCACAAGATGTTGGTTCAACTGGTGGTGCACAAGATGTTGCTGCACATAATGTTGGTTCAGATGGTGTTGTTGCAGGTTATGGTTCACAGATTGTTGGTGCTGCACAGAATGTTAGTGGAACAAGTGTTGGACCAAGCTCTCAACCTTCTCAAAAGAAAATGACAAAGGTCTCTGCAAATAGGAAATCCACACCAACTAAGTTTGTTACTTAGTATTTGCTACTAAAATGTTATTTGGTACTTTAGTATTTGCTACTTATCTGAATTTGGATGTTAATGTATTTAGTATTTCCTACTTTGAACATTAGTATGCTAAAAATGTAATGGTAATGTCCACTTTATGTGGCAAATTTTCAATGTAACAAGTGTTTGACTTGTTTCATGCAGCAACATTTTTGTTACTTGTTTCATGTGTTTAGTATTTCATTTTACCAACCTGTTTCAATGTAACAAGTTACTTCTTGCATATGCTAAATTCCATTTTACTTACTAGTTTCATTTTACCAGCCTGCTTCAATGTAACAAGTCACCGCTGTCTTTAAACATACCCAAAAGCACTAAATAACTTGTTAATTCATTGAACATTACCCATATTACATCCAAAATCATTGACCATAACATACATATTGGTCAATTTTTAAGTTCACTTATCACTAAACATACTACACTTGCAACATACTAGACTTATTACATCAAGAAAATAAGAAAAAACACCCAACTGCAAACCAAACAAATCTTCAGTCTTCCATTAGATGCTACCATTGAACTCAATGATTCTTCAAGCACATTCCTTGCTCTTAGTAAACCAGGAATTATTTGGACTGCACGAGCACACATAGGAGGATCAAGCCAGTCAAAAAACCCACAATCAGTCACCTACAAACAAATATTAATAACATCATTCAAATGAAATTTCTCTAAACACTCGATATAGAATAACTCATATTACATCTTACAATTTGTGAGCAACAATAAAAGCGGCGTCCTGGGTTTGTTTGAGTCCATGAAGTACGAATGACAGCTTGCCTAGGAGGTTCACAATAGCAATTGACCATTTCAATTGTTCTTGGAGTTTTGATTAAATTAGGGTTTGGTATTTTTATTTGGGGGAATTTAATTAAGTGGAGTGTAGGTGGGTTGGGAGAGAGTGGGAAATGAAGAGAGGGTCAGAGGTTAAAAGGGGGGGACCACACGTAAAAATACCATTTTACCCTTACTCGTTATATATTAAAATAAAAGAGTTAACGGAGTCACTTTCCAGGGACCAATTTTTGCAAAATAGTTTGATTTTAGGACGATCTTTGCACTTTTGAAATTATTAGGACGAAATCTGCAATTTCAACAAACCTTAGGGACGATTTTTGCAATTAACTCTAGAAATAAGTATTGAACTAAAAAAACGTGTTGCCAACATCGAGTAAAGAAAATATATTCGCGGCGAAACTTTTACATACAAAATTATTGATTTCCATCCTGAGCCGCCGTAAAGCGTAAGGGCCTAACTCTATAACGGATCGATAACCCCAATGATTATTTTGTATTTTTTTTTAATTTTGTTACGGAAGTTATCCTTAGGCTAGCGTTTCGTTGCAAAGTTAGTCATGAAAGACTAACTTCGCAACTGACCCGTTACATGAAGGACCAATTACATAAAATATTTGTATTTTTTTTAAATATTAAAAAAAGAAAAATAACGCTCGTTAGTTAACGAACGTTAACAAATAACAGCCGTTAAGTAATGACCGTTAGTATTATAGCTAGCACTGTTCATTAGTCCATTCTTCACAACCACTAGGCGTGGCAGCAGCAAGATTGCCCCTAGCACTCCCGCTCTTTATTCTTTAGTAGAAGTGTGTTTAAAATTATAGAAATGATTCTTTTTTGCAGTAACTTAAATTAAGTCACGATTGTTGAAAAAGGGTGCACCTTTTATTTTTGCAATTGGTTTGGGCTCGCATCTACAATAAGCGCATGGGCTTATAGCCTTATATTTTGGTCTAATTCCAAGTTTCGACTACTAGTAATTACAATCTACTTACTATAGACACACCACCAAATGCCCTTTTTTCGGCTGAATACTTATTTTTACTCAGTGGGCGAATCCAGTCCTTCAACCTCGAATACAGTTTCATGATTGCTACATGTTTTAGTTAAGATTCGGGCTGGATGACGAAGAAAATGTCCCAAATCTCACATTGAGATTGTCCCAGAAGACCTTTGCATAGTCGTACTAACAATATTTGGGGTACGTTTGGTATCCCACTATGAGAATGAAACTATAACTATGAAAGTGATTAAAGGTGTTTGTTTAAGATAAGGGGGTCCACTACTATAGTAATGAATGATAGATCTCCATATACATCAATAAGGCTATGTATGAATCTTTCATAGGTGAGGGACCCACCACTACTATTAAATAGAGGGAATGTATAAGTAAGCTAACATAATGGTGCAAAACTAACTACCAATAGTTGTTTTGATATTAGACCTATAAAACACACATGTTTTCAATTTGACTAATGCTATTTATACCTACAACACAAGCCTAAATATATGCCTAATGCATAAATCACTTGTACAATTACTTTAAGACACCGAATGCTCTAATGAGTTCATAAAGAATTAAAGTGTTACAAGTGAAGTACATTTCTTGACACAAATTTCAAGAGTGCATTAGTAATTTTGGCCAATAAGCTATATGTATGAATGGCATAAATGGCGAGAAAACCCCATATCTAAAAGCGAGTGATAAAAAAGAAATGGAAAACCAACACAATGACAAATGACAATGCAAGCTGAATCAGTAAAATCGGTTGTTATGAAAGTAATAGTCATGAAAAAGGAGTCGCCGCGTTGCAGCAGGGCTTTTCGGTGTCGGTTTGTGGCATTATTTTATGTCGAAAGTTGGTGTATTTGTTTAGGACGTGTGTAGACTTGTATTTGGAGGAGTTGTGTCATGTATTTGTTTAGGACGAATGTTGTGTCGGGTTGTAGTTTAAGTAAAGCTTTTTATGTTACGGGTGTAGAGACGAACCATCCAAGTAATTACACATATATGCACTACTTGCATGTTGTTGCTTCTTGTGTTTCTAATTGACTACTTAGAAAAGCTGTTCACACAACAAATTCTGGTTAACAGCAACATACGGTTTAGCGTCCTATTTGCATCTCTATACTACATATATTCTTAATGACTGCTTTAAACGACAATTCAGAATGAGATTTTTTATTATAAAAAATTGACGTATATCAATGAAAAGAAGTATTAATATAACTCGACATTGAGTAAATAAACTAAGTATACCACGTTCTTTCTTTTCAATATATGTATCTTACCTCATCCGCAACATAATTACTTTTGGTGTTGTCAATCCATTTCTCCCATTAACATATCATCCATAACATGTTGCAAATTAGTAACCGCATAACCTCGAGTCGTTGGTTGTACGCGGCCAGCATTCGGATGTGAGCTGGAACAAACCGTCATTTTCTGTCAATTTTGCACCTACAATGATTGCAGCCACCACTGAATTAGTATTAGGTAATCCAAAGCAATTGAACTATTTTAAAGGGAAAAAAACTTTGGTGTTAAAGATGCATTCATTTAAGAGGAATTTAAACTATGTAATCACTTACATGTCACAGATGATTGTATGCAATTATTCTGACAATACAGAGGGTCGCATACATTCTGCGCCGGCTTATTTATTTTCAACAAAAGCCTGTCGTAGAAATAAGTATTTGGATGACCTGCTGCGGCTACAGTTGCACGCAAATTACTGTCTTCTGGCGCGAAACTGTTTTGTGGTACTTGTCTATTCATACCTAAGATAATAACACCCGTCAGTAAAATAATATAACATGATGCACATATCAGACGGTATTTCAATAAGGAGAAATAATCAATACCAACAATATACTCATCCAACAGGACTAAAAGTTGTAAGTTGACTTTCCTGAGGTAAATGATGTGGCCAATTATTCTGATCACAAGAACTGCTGCCAACATTTTTCAGCAGTTTACCTATCAAGTTAACAAAAACTAGAATATCAGCCTATATAAATAGCCAATGTGTAACCCAATTAATAATTTTAAAACGGTAAAATAATTCAAACGCACCACCTTGAGTAACACAGGCGGTAGATATAGTATTAAAATATGGAAATGCCTGTTAAGCCATCCGTAATGACTGGTTTGTTTCAAAGAATATCATCTCAACTCACGAATCCCTTATTACTGCCAATAAATGAATTCGTTGATACAAACAAAGGTATGCACATTGGAAAACCATTGCCACCAAGAACGCCACTGAGCATCCTAGACATTCAAATATCAACGAAAAAATTTCCACCAAATTGTCCAGGATGTGTTATTCTAAAATTAGTCAAAAAATGCAAAACAAAGGTTAGTATACTCATATACCTCAAAAGATTGCTCAGAACCTTGGTTTTATATAATTTGAGGGGGGTGTTTGTTAGCATATACCGATAATGGACCAAGCCACACATCTAAATAAGCCTTGTAAGTGGGTGCCATGATTGGCGCCATTCTTGCAAATCCATGTATAACTACAACCGTTAGTCTTAAGTTTCTGATTTGACCCGTTTGAAATCAAGCAAGACACAAATGGGCTTAGATTATCATATAAAAAATTGCATTAAATGTTTCATACTTACTTTAGTACAACCATAGGTTTTCAACAGCTTTAGCGAGGAAGAGTTATCGATAGTGAATCCAAGTTCTTCCTCAGTTAACATAGTGCACCATTTTTCTTGCATATTTTGTAAGAGCAAATTCAATCTTAAAGTTGACTTGTATTTGATGTTTTAATCAGTAAGCAATATGCACATAATGAAAACATGCTCTTTGTAAAATGTGCAACATAAACGCTGCAAATGAATACCATCTTGTTTAGTGGTATCAAACCATCATCTTTAACGGACTAGTGAAAATTTAAAAAATATTTATATGTCCATGGCCGATTTTACCCAGTGAAAGTTGTTTCAATGATCTTCCCAGTGACCAAAATAATAATTTTCAAACGGTAAAATAATTCAAACGCAACCCTAGGGCCCCAAATAAGCAATACCAAACACACTATTCCCTTTAGGGTAGTTGGCGTCCTATTGAAGCCACAACGAAAAGTACGCTATCCAATTTTACCAAGCATATATCTCAATAACACAATTCAATCTAGAACTCATTGTCTCTTGTAACGATCACATTTTCGATGAGAGTGAAGAAAAACAATAACCACACCGAATATGTGCAATAAGTATTAGTTTTGTCATCTAAATGTTTGCGCAAATCACCATACACACGTCTCCCTTTCCATGGTAGCTTCCTGAATATTGCAAGTATAAGTCGCTAAAATATTAAGAATAAATGTGAGAAAAACAACGAACTTAGTAGTTGCAAAATTCACTTACTAAAGGGGAGCAACACATGAAACGGACTCAAATATAATGGCTACCATTTCATGGAACCTTTCTTCAGACAAGAAACCATTATTTTCAATCTGCATAAGCAAACCATAACATAAACTCAAACTAATAATACTAATCAAAATCAAAAGTTTTTCACTAACTATTCTAATTACCCCAAAATTGTTTTTGTATAAAATAGTAAAAACAAACCTCCGTGTAATCTTCTTATTCTTTTAGTCTTAATCTTGTTGTTGATGTTGTTGAGAACCCGATTTACACGAATTGGACAACCGCCATATGGAAGAAGGAAAGGTCGGCTGAGAAAACTGTAGAACATCTGTACGTTTTTCTAAGCTTATCTATGAAAGATGAAAAAAAAACAACGGATAGCGAACGCTTGGGTCGACCGATCATGAAATGGACTGTAACTTAGCCTACAAAGTTTAGTAATATTTTAATGTCAAAATTAGCCAATGAGAAAGCACCGTTTCCTTGTGCTTTAGTATATACTAGTCTCATGACCCGGCCGATGGCCGGGCTAGTCTCATGTAAGTTGGTCAATATTATTAATTTATTTGTAGATTTGGTATAATAAAATTTATATAAATGTTTCAATGGGTTTGTATAAAAAAATTTCCTTAGACGATGGATGTGAATGGTTTTAATGGATTGATGATATCATAGTGTCTTATGCTTAAAATATTAATGTATATCATATTTCAATGTATAAATAAAAAAGATAATAATAGATAAAAGAATTGAAGGTTATATCATTAAAAAAACGCTAAATGTATCATTTTTAATGAAAATAAAAACCACATTAAAGAGTACAAAATACTAAAGTGTTTACTAAACATTAAATTCAGTATTGCGCCTGTTTGGGCCTTCAGAGGTATATTGATGCTCATGTTTGAACAAAACAGTTTCCTGTCTAATGGTATCTTTGTGACAAAATGTGCGGGTTGGGTATAGCATGTCAAAACAGGTAAATTCAGTACTGCGCCAGCGAGCTGGGTTTAACACTTTTTTTGTCAAGTTTTATAGGAATTTATTGAAATACATCATGGGTTTAACACTTTTTTACAAATATTTTTATCTAATTACTCATTAAACGGGTCAAAACTGCTATGGGGTGAAAGGTTTGATTGTCAAGTACAGGTTTGAGTGATATGAGTACAGGGTTCGAGTGATGTACTTGTTGTAGTCTATTGTCAAACAAAAATTGGTAGAAATTACGTGAACAACTTCCCCTATTATTCGCATAATCGGAGCTGCAGCCATTCTGTATAGAGTCCCCGGGCCACAATCTGGTTAAACAACTCTCTACCCTCGCAGTCTCGCACGATTGCCGCAAAAAGGAAGGACCTTTCTGATTGCCTCAGTTCCAAACATATACATCAGAATCCTCACTTGGAGATGTTTCCCATCTGAGGTGAACGACGCACAAAAAGTATTTCAAGTCATTGACCTGAAGTTCACCAATGGCTAAATATTAGAATGATTTTAACTTAAAAGTCAAATAATTAACTGACATGTAAATAGCTAAAACTAAAATTACAAACATTATGACTTAAGATACAAAACATGAAAGAGCTCAATCATGTATGGAGATAGCATTTTTATGGTTGATGTGAACATAGCACGTACTTCAATTAATGAGCATTCTTATGTAGAAACCAAATATCCATAGCCTTCTTTACTGAAAGTCATAGTTACGTGACAAGACGAAAAAGAAATACATATGAAGGACAAAAAACACGTGCACAGTTTGCAGGTCCAATTTTTTTTCCCACTAATTCATTTGCTTATAATTTCACATAGCCAGAGACACAAGGTCTGACCAAAGTAGGAAGTAGATTACCTGCTGAACTGGACGGCAGTAGACAAAATAGCTGTGATATGAAAAATAAAATTTCTGCACAATGAGTTTATTCCATGATAACAAAAAGTTGAGAACAGGTTCTGGGAACTCTTGAAATAGGTAGATGCATAAAGAACATTGTTCAATTCTAATGTTGTGACTTCTTGAGAGAATACCACTGACACGGAAGAAGATAAAGAACTTGCAATCAAAAGGGTAAGCAAGTGATAAATTCAATGCCACTTCTAAAGAGCAAAAACATATATCAGATGTCTACTAATCACATTCTTATGGATTTTAATTAGTCTTAGACTAAGATCCCAAATAAACGTTCAAAATCTAATCTCCAAATCTCTAAAATTAGCCCAGGCTTCCTTTGTAGCTTGATTATTGACAATTATGATTAACATATAAAGTCCACCCATATAATTTAGTAAAATCATCACATATTCCAGGATACATTAACCAAGTAATCAAGGGGGTGTTTGCATTGCTTTTGGTAGTCAAATTAACTAACAAAGGAAAGTTTTTTATATGTTTAGTGATCAATGTTGTGACTTCTTGAGAGAATACCACTGACACGGAAGAAGATAAAGAACTTGCAATCAAAAGGGCTAACCATCGCAATGGCAGTTTACATGTGATTTGTTGTTGCAAGTGTAATACTTTCACATTTTGAATTAACATTAGCTTGCTCCAACATCAGAGGGTGTCAATAACAAAGCTTACATGTAATAATTCATCCATCCTATCCAAGCTCATCCACTGTCCTGAAAAAAAAATGAGCACCTAATCAATATAAATTATGTTGAGAAATGTATCAAATAGATAACCAAATAATGACACAACTCATTTGCATATATATATATATATATTTAAATGTTTATATGTGAGTCTACAGGTCATTATTTCTTTTCTTCTAAATCTTTGGGAGTGTCTAGAAGAGGACTTCTAAGATCAATATCTTTGGGTTCAAAAGATAAATTATACAATAATTAGTAAGTTAATTATACTAAGATGAAAGTGCCGAGTTGTATGATTAGATTCCAAATGGATTGGACTTGGGGACAACGCACACAGCCATAAATGCATCTTCTATTGCTGCCTTGTCAACAATATAGGGTTTTTGTTTTCAAGGCTAATATATTACGTGCTAATCGTCACCAGAAGTTTGATGAAGCTATCAACATAGCAGAATCAGTTAATCATGGACCATGGTAGAGATCAAAATTAACCTGAATGCATGGGAAGGACGGAAGGAGAATCTAGAATTCTGGAGGCGTAGGGTTGCATCCCACTCAGTCATGAACACCAAGTACCTAATTAGATGACTGTGTATTAGTGTTTATGTTTGATTAGTATAAATTGATAAGAAACCTGCATAAACTTGTAATAGTTTTAATCAATCTTTGAGGAACAAATCTTACCGAAAGCCATGTTTTTTCCCCAAGAGGGGTTGGCAGTGGCACTGCCATGATCTATATCCATTTTCATGCGTTGGTGCATGCACCATTCAAATCACCATCAGGTCCTTCTCCTAAAATACGCATACATGTGTAACTGAGGGTTGTGCCAAACATTGTGCTTTGACCTTCCAAATGAACTCCCCAGCCACCGTCTTTATTCTGTACGTAAATCCCAAATGGCATTAATAGGTCAAATGTTATCGAATGTCTATGTGTCTTGTGATTCATAAAATTCCAAATCTAAAGGTTTTCTTCTGCTACTATATTCTTTGTTTGGATATTAGATGATACAGAAAATTTGTTACCTTAATAAATCTAGGTGACTTTTGAGCTATTAACAATGTCTTCACTGAAGTTGCCAAATATATTGGGGCAATCCTCCCAATTCTGCTCTTCTCTCTTTTCCCAGTAATCCACATATGTATCTATAGGTGCCATCTTCGCCATCTTTTTGGAACCACCGTGATTTCCATCCATTTTCTTATAGTTTTTTCGACTTCAAGATTGTAGAGTATTGTTAAGCACTGGTTAGTAAACCTCTAAATAACCTGTGGGTGGTAGCTTCTCCTTAATCCGTTACAAAAATAGCAATCGATCAGACACAGCTATAAACTACATCATATATAAAACTCACACATACATATCCACACATGGAACATAAATGACTAAACATGTTCTGTGTACCTTCAGTCCTGGTGTTAACTCGTTCAATGTGATAGCAAATGATGTTAAATTGTATCGTGTGAGATTAACAGGAGGCATAGTTCTTTTCCACGGCATATTTTCTTCTCCCATTTCCTTTGTCTTGCTAGTCCCCTATCCTGTTGTATAATTGATCGCTACTGGCTCATTAAAAGTGACAAAACCCAGTGCATGCTGAAGGTGCCTATCGCGTATACTGCATTAAAAGATTAAGAGTCAAACCATATGACAACAGTTAAAGGCGAGCTGGGCACATGACCGCAAACAGGAAAAGTTGTTTATCTGCTGTTAGCAAAACGTTAAATTAATGAGCAATCCAAAACAGTTACTGAAGTAAAAACCAAATGCATTGATGATATCTCTTCACAGGCCCGTTTTCTCGACCTTAAAACACGTGTTCTTCTTGAAGATATCCCCGTTTATGAATTTCCCATTTCTTCATCTATCGGTTTCAAGAATGATTCTTTTTCTTTTCTTTTATCTACTGCTTGTATGCTCAAAACACCATCTTTTTATTGATTATGAGTTTCGTGATACCTTTCTCTTTAGTCCTTTCTTGACACCCGACACCTTCTTCTTTAACCTTTTCCTGACACTCAAAACTGTTACCAGACCCACCAGACCCATTTTCCAACATGTACTACATATGTAGACTACATGTACAACCAAGAATTAGACAAGAAAATTAACTAAATTAGTAGATAAGAAGGGTGGAAAGTAAGCAGTGTGACTAAAACTCACTGATGCAGGGCAGATTTAGTCCAAACCATCAACTTCGCGGCAAGGGCAACTTATTCAAAACATTTTCCTGATTTTTTTCCTTTTGGGGAAAGTAAAAACAGCTCTTGAAATTGCATTTTTTAATTTTTACTAATTTTTATGATAACTACAATTTACATAAACTGCTAAGGATCAAGGCTGTTTGGACAGCAAACAGAAATGAAGATCAGTTGTGAAAATGCTTTTTAAAAACCACAAAAAGGAATTGGAAACTTGAAAAACTTGATGGAGAATGCTATAAAAACAGTTTTAGAGTTTAGAATTCTTAAATTTAAACAAACTACAATATTAAACATCAACAATCCTTCTAAATCCAAACACTCCTTTCAAATTTTAAAACTGATTTTGAAGCTCTATAATCCTGAAATTCAGATGGTTTTAGATGACAAATAACTTTTAATGACTAAAGTGCTAAATAAAAACAGATTATGAAATCCAACAATGCAAATTATAAGCAGAAGTAACATAAGCAGTACTGAGAATAAGCAGTTATAGAATAAGCTCAAATAAGCAGTTTATAACATTTACTAAAGTTGAATTTATTTAAAACATAAAATAATATGAAGTACAACTTGAACAAAATCTCAATTAACAATTATAATAAGCAAATAAGCTATCTTATCTAAATAAGCTAAACCCTCTAATCTCATTCCTTTCAATCTGTGACTGAAGAGGGCTTATATAGCCAAGTCTGGCCAAAAGACTTGCTGGAATATTGTTAATTACCATTAATGTCTTTGTAAATATTTGAGAGCATTTGCGTAATCCAAGTTTTTGGCTGGCATTAGCATTTACAAAACCAAACCTATAGTATATCTAATGCTATTTTGACATGTGGGTGGCCCTGGTTTAGCTTTTTCAACTCTAGAGTGATCTATGTGTATATAAGTTATGTGTCAACTACAGCAACTTAAAGAAAGATGACTAAAACATACAAACTATATAGTAACGTCATAAAAATGTTCATAAATTTAGATCATCTTACTTGCTCATTATGAGAAAATTTGCATCCAGCTCCATGGGTACATTCACCTCTTTGGAAAGCACGGCAAACTTCTCGTTCCCCTCTTTTACGCTGCTGCTCCTCCTCCTCATCCTCTTCTTCTTTCTTTTTGTATTTAGTAACATGATCAACTCTTATTATACGGCCAAGAACTTGTGCACCATTCAAATTGTCTGCAATAATCAATATTTCAGCTTCTAAATCAGATATTTATCTAAATATGAAATCAGATGGATCAAGAGACTGACCGACTGCAAGAACGGTACTTCTTTGATCCTCATATGCAACAAAAGCAAAGCCTTTTGATTTTCCGGTACCTTTGTCTTTAACCAAATTGACATCAACAATCTCGCCATACCTAGATGGTAAAAAATGGATAAGTGCTTGGTGAGAACAGCGTTCCATTTCATAAACACTATATTAAAGCTACTCATGTAAATGCACTAATATTAAATACCAAGTGACTAACATTGAATTTGACTTTTGCACGACTGTAACTGTGGCCAAGACCGAGTTGAGTTTTTTCCAAGTCACCAGGCTATACGCAAAATAAAAGCTTTGTGGTTAATGGATTGCAAGAAGCATATACAACTAAATATGAGAAAAAGAAGCTGTAACAACAGAATTAAACCTTAAGACCCTCGATAAGCTTGTCTAAATGCAAACGAATACCACGAATGAGCTCAAGAACAAACTCATTATTCTGGAATGGGATCTTAGTTTCTTCAAAGATGTGAGACTCAATTTTTGAATCACTTACTCTTAAGCTGAACTTAGGCTTCTTAACTTCCTTAACTTTAGGAAGACTTATCTCCAAAAAGTTCCTCAACTCATCAGTCATTTGCCCTGAATAAAGTTCAAGAAGTGACAGATATAAGCAATCATGTAGCTGACTGAAAGCAAATGAGACAAAAAGTGGCTGAACATACATGCGCTCAAACCCTACATTCTATCAAGTCTAATCACGGATAGCAGTACCACAAACTAAAACTTTCTTCCTTTCGTTTGGAGTAGCATAAACATTAGTGTAGCAGAGCATTCATCTCAAGTACTGCATCTCAAGTACTGCAGCTTGAACACTTTATAGTTTAGATCACCGACATTACTTATCAAGAGGGTGTTTGCATTGGTTTTGAAAACATCCCCACATAACTTCTTTTCACGGGCGACACAAGTAATCAAGGGGGTGTTTGCATTGCTTTTGAAAAGTAATCAAGGGGTGATTGGGTGTAAATAACATATGTCAAAGAGGCATAATAACGTAATGCAACAATGTAGTAATTAGTAAATAATACCAGTGCATGAATATCAGTGCCATGAATCCCGTAACAAACAGAAATCGAAAGATGTACAAAATGACCGGAAATTGAGCTATCCGGTAAAATGTTATTGACGCCATTCCTTCCATTTTCACAGCTTCTATATATACAGGATTGCACTACATTAGAGAAAGGTGATTACTATAATTATGTCGCTATTGGTGTTTCTATTTTGTGTGGCATTTGCAATATTCTGGGTATGGATTCGAACGGAATCACATATGTGGGTCGTCAAGACATTCTAAGTATCATATTCCATGTTGCTACAATGCTTCTTTCATCTACTTAATGACTAATTCTTATAAACAATTACTTTCAATTAAAATAAAATGAAAAAGCTTTAATCGATCATTCGATTGTTTAAACATTAAAGAAAAAACATAAAAATTAGGGCAAAAGAATTACATACCTGCTGAAATCAATAATGATGATAGATGAAATCAATAATGGTGATTTTCAACGAATGAATCAACACTGGTTTAGGGTTAAGATTGATTTCTTGTTTGAAACGTATGTGTGGTTTAATTTTAGGCAATAGAAATTGATTTGATTGTGATCAGGATTGGGAGTTTCTCTTTGGAGGCGTGTGTTCTTGGTTGTGTTTGTGTGTGTGAGGCGTGTGTAAATAAATATGGGCATTGCCACGTAATTAATTCTTGCCAGCATGGCATTTATGCTTGCCAAGTGGCATATGTGACTCAGCATGTTCCTCTATTATATATGTGGGGAGATATAAATAAAAAAGAAATCAACAGATAAAAGAACATACAAGTGTTCATTACCTCATTAAAACCCAAACAAATTAAACATGCTAAATTTCAAATCTTTTTTCAAAGAAACTCTTTATCATTCATATTTATCTAGGTGAGCATTGGCGGATTCACAAATTTTTCAAAGGTTATATGGTTGTTTAACAGAAAGAAAAAGGGTATACACTCAGTAAATTTTCTTTGATTAATTTCTACAATTTTGGTAGGCTGGTTGTCAACTAGAGGTGCACAATCCGGTTAACCGGTTAGGTTTGTAAACTGGTCAACGCCGAAAAAACCGGTTGAACCGGTACTGAGTGGAAAAAACCCCAAATAATTCAAACTAGTTAGTAACCAGTTAACCGGTTTCGGTTTGTGGTTTTTTTCTTTGTTTTTCGTCATTTAATACAAGGTAAGCTGAATAAACTTCAACTTTTATTTAATATATCGAAAATCATCGGAAAAGAAATACATCAAACATAATATATAAACTTAAAACATCATACATCGAAAGCTAATCGTAATTGTCTTCATCGGATCCGTTGGGCCTAGCTTCGTTAGCAGCTTCATCTTGTCTGATTTCTTCATCGGAAAGTAATTCAATTTCACCCGTTAGCACCTCTTCCTCGTAGACCCCTTCTTCGAATTCTAGGGCGTTTTCAAGATTTGATGTGTGTTGTATTCGATGGGTTGCGTCCAAGTGATCCTTCAAACACATACACATCTCCAAATACGCCGGTTTGAGCCTTGTTCTTTGGTTTGACAATACCTTTCCACTTGTTGAAAAAGCGTACTCGGAAGCTACTGAAGTAGCTTGTACACTTAGTATATCTCGAGCCATGCGGGATAGAACGGAAAACATTGTTTCCTTTGCTATCCAAAATGCCAACACATCAAAATTTTCAACTTGTTCGGTCGGAATATGTGAGATAAAATCGGTTATGATATATCTTTCATATTCATTGTTCGTGAAACGATCATTCTTTGCTCGTTTGTTAGGATTGTCTTAAATTTTGTAGCAAGCCAAACACTGGATTCCCTCTATGCGATCGGCTCGTTGAAGAAGACAAACTCACTGAAGGAGTTGGGTTACCATATTTTTCAAAAGAGTTGTGATATTTAGATCTAACAATGAGACCTACTAATAGACCTACACCATTCATTTTTTGACAAGTGTCATGCACCTTTTCTCTTTCATCATTTCGCAACAATGAATTTTTCAAATACACCAATCACATTTTTAGGTCTAATATTAGGTCTAGGCTTTAGGCATACAAATCAATTTTCTTTTCAAAATATAACTCCCATAAACCTTCAAATGATTTGTTTAAATCCTCTTTTGCATCATTAGCAAAGATCGGGTTATTGTCAAAACACCCCAAATCAGTTGTAATCAAATCGAGAAGTTACTCTACCCCGCTTGCATTAAAACATGGATTTAATGCGGCCGCACAAGTAATTAATGGTGGCATTTCTAAAAAGTATTTCCTAAACTTTTCTTTCCTTGGTGAAACCATACTTGTATATATATCGCCATTTAATTCAAATTCGCCTAGTTTTGAACACATTAAGAGAACCAAATGAGATGTTGGCTAATAAACTCCCGATAATTTTTTTGTGGCGGTGTAAAAAAATCCAAGTGATCGGGTTAGTTTTTCAATAGTTTCCCAATGGCGACTCGAAAATGGAGCACACTTACGTTTTTGGACAATTGGTCATGAAAAAAAATTGTAAAGTCACTTTTTGTTTTATAACACTTAAGAACATATGTTAAGTGGAATTCCATCCTGTGTCAAAATCCCAATTATATGTTAAAAAAGGTTTTTCCGCATTATGACACAACCGAATATAGGCATTATCTCTTGTAGCACCATTTTTAAATATATCTCCCAACATTCTTTTAAAACATTCTTTCATTTCATATATTAGACCCTTTGCTAATCCTGCTTGCACAACCAAGTTAATGATGTGTGCAACACATCGACTATGATAAAATACACCATCCAAAGGTGGCTTGTATTTCATTTTTAGTCTACCCATTGCGTTTGTGTTATTACTTGCATTATCCAATGTAATTGAATTTTTTTTCTCTTCCAAGTTATATTTGACAAACGTTTTTCTCAACGTTTTGAATAAAGCATCTCCCATGTGAGGATTCAGAAATTCTTCAAATCCAATGACTAGCTTCATCATTTGTCAACTTTCGTGATCAACCTAATGTGCGGTAACACATAGGTACGAAGCGGACAAATCGTGAGGAGCGGACCAAACATCCATTGTTAAGTTTACACTAGCATTTAAATTTAAAAAAGTAACTTGTAACTAATGTTTAGCCGTTTTCCATAGTTTCTGTTGATGCGTGGATTCGGGGTCGAAAAGAATTCCTTTTCTACGAGCAAGTTTTACAACCCTCTAGGCAGTGTACCTAATCATTGTAGTATAGTATGGGGTAAGCCCAAGGGGTTGATTCGTTCTCTAGGGGAATAGAGATGCTAGGAAGAGATATATGACGAGAAGGTAAGGGTGAGGGAGATTCTTTTTGGTCTTTTATGTTTATTAGTAAGCAAGGTAAATATCTCGGGGTAAGAAGTGGGGGGTGGTATTTCTACCGATTTTAACTATTTTTAATTAAACTAATTAACTACTTAACTAAGGATAGATTATGCTAATGTAGGTGTGCTCGTATGATGATTAAAAATGTGTTTACTTAGATGTTCTTACTCTCTAGTTATCTTTTTTTAGTCGGTTGAATTGTCACATCCTCATCTTAATTGGTGCGTTGTATTTCATTTGGTCATAAGGGGGTGCCTAATTCCCTAGTTTTATGAATCGTAACTCTCCTCTAGACTATCCGGGATCGTCAAGTACCAAAGTATCTCCCCCGAATACTCTACTATCAACAAGCTACAACTCACGCAATAAACATAACGAATGGTCTAGGTACACTCCTAAGCTTTTTTGCTATTTAGGACGTTCAAGCTCGTAACAATTAAAGAAGAAGGCAGTTTTCCTTAATCTAGCGTCTACCAATTAAGACAAGAGACAACCTAACAATAATTAACAACTAGGTTTCATAGATCTAAGCAAATACAAGGATAATTTAGCTACTCATAGTAAACAAGAAAGCATACACACATACAATTAAACATGGGATAGACATAATGATGATATGGATTACCAAACTTATCTTATGATGTAAAGAATGTAACATATTGGATTTCACATACACATCAAACCATAACCAAAGTAGGCGTACACAATATGAGTTTTAGAGAGAGAAAGTTAGAGGTTTGGGAACTTTAGTGAGAGAAAGAAAAATCTTATTATGAGCTCCAACTCTCTACCTTGGGAGGTAGAGAGTATTTATAGTACTTACATAAAACGCCACCTGACGGGCTGTGGATCAGGCATACAGTGGGTAAATACCCGTCCGTCCTCCACGGTGTTACTTAACTAAATGCTACTTAATAATAAATAACTACGACTACGAGCTTTCTAACGATTACATATACTTGAGGTGACCGACACTTTAACTACTGGATTTTCCAAATCCTAACAATCTCCCCCTAAGGGAGGTCACCTCAAATTCACATTAAATTACATAAAAAACAAACAGATATCACATTGAGATTGTTCTTGGATTCTTGTTCTGAAGCTCGTAGTTTTTGAATCTTCATTTTCGCATGTTTGGATAATCTGAGTGGAGGTCTTTAACTGATCCACGTGATACTGAGTTTTGAGCCAGCTTTGAGATCATCAACCACATTAATCTCTGACTCATCCTTTGTGTTGTTGGTATTATGTGATGGTGTGACTTTTGGACCGACATGCTCACATTCTGGATCATGATTTCTTCTAATCAGAGTAGCGGAAGCTTTCGTTGATTCATGATATTGGCAACAGCGTAGCAGAAGCATGGAGTGATAATATCAGAGTCATTGATGCACTAATCATGATTTCTTTAGATATGATTGTGTTGTGTGAGCATGCGGCTATGGATTGACCGCTTCATTCTGATCAGCTGCAAACATCGGGGTGTACCTGCATGAGACAGTTAGCAACAAAGCGCACGAAAGTGTCTTTGATCACTTTCGATGAATTGAGGTACACGGCCCACGGTTCCCCGTTGATCAGTACAAGTACTGCCTGTGATAAGGTATAATTCCGAAGAATTTCCTTGACAGGGTTTCGCAGCTGCTCTAGCTGTTCTCAAACCGGAACGTCTCAAAGAAGACAACACGGAGTGAGTGAACCAGCAAAATGAGATTCACTGATTGATGAAAAGAGATTTGAAAAACAATCGTGTATTGCTCAAATAGAAATTGTTTTTGTAATACAACGAAGGTTTTAATGAAAATCAATTATCAATCATAAACACCTTTTATTTTGAGAAATATGTACTCAGTCGATGCGCTAAAGAAAATAGTTTTTAAGCACAACGACTGGTTTTTCAAAGGTATCCGTCAATCCATAACCTGAACTAGGATTGATTCATAAGATTGAATCGCTCCATTGTTTCTGTCCAGTTGTCACATGGTTGATCTATTGGATAGATCTCACATGCCACCTACCAGGAGCTTGTTTGATGTTGGCTCCAAAAGGCTTTCCATCTTCATTGTGAATATGTAAGCATATCACTTAGATGTTATGGCAATACCACAACGATAATGCGTAGGACTCATAAGATGTAATATCTCTTTCCACATTGTGTGAAACAGAGAATCTTCATTGAAAGTGTCCTAATGAGATTTATAAGATGATCTCGTGGCTCTAGACTCAATTGTGCATATTTGGTTCCTATGCCGGAGACTAGGGATAGGGTCTCCTTCTTCAATATCAACAATCTCTAAGAGAAAGTCGATAGATTATGTCGGTTCCTCGTGAGAGTGAAACAAGCCCTTTTAAGAAGAACTTGAGTAGTTTGGGAAGTTTAGTGCAGTGCGTCACTGGGTCCATCAATACCGATGTTACCTTGGTAACCACCAGTAGTATATGAATTTAACCCGGTTTCTGGCCTAAGGTTGAATAAATGGAGGGCTATTTCTTTTCACTCTTTTCACATCAAATTCTTTTCCATTCTTCAACCCCTTCAGTGCTTACCGAGACTTCATTACTAGAACCTTGTTGGGTTTATTCCAGTACCAGCTCAGTCTCAGTCCGCACTCTTCCCTTATCTCACTTTTCTCCTTTTTTCATCATACCTAAGGACTTCTACACTATCTAGTGGATTGTCCCTGGGAAGATCCCTCCGGCTCTGGCGGGATCGTGGGAACGAATTCCTAACCTAACTATCCTTATAACACCATAGATAAAGTAAAGTTGGCCGGTCTTTTTGGTATTGTTCATCTGCCATTGGAACCAGTTGAAAACCATTTGAAAAATCAATCAAGATACTTGTGATATAGAATCAAAGCATTTTGTATCTTAATTGTTTTGATATTTTAGAAATGCTCCCCCTCAACATATGCATAAATATTTAGAATTTGTTTAGCACATGGAGGCAAGAGATCTTTGAAATCGTTAGATTAAGAATAAAAGGTCCAATCTTTTGATTAACATTTTCTAAAATGATCATCATCACTTCCCAATCAATTTGAGTAGATAAAACATTTTGAGGAAGGATGAGGTTTTCAAAAGTTTGCTCCCCTTCAATATGTTCCTCGAAGTTTGAAAGAGTTTTGCACATATTAGAGGGGCCCTGCACTTAGAGACAACTCAATCACGTTACAATGGTTTGAGATATAAAATAGATGTTCCCCCTCAACATGTGCATGAAAAATTTGAAATCGTTTGTCACATACGGGGAGGAAAACTTGTACATCCTTATAAAACCATTTACCGACTTATCATATTAAGTCCAATTTAAATCACAAATTCTCCCCCGATCACAATTATCAAATCATTTGAGATTTGTGATCTCTGTAGATTTAAATTGATTTTGAAAGCATTTAAGGAAAATTGTGACTTGATTATGAAAGCGTTTTAACTGATAAGGATTGGATTTTGAGACTTTAAACTCCATTGATTAAACATGCATAATTATCTTTTGAAAACATAAAATTAACCAAGGTCTGGTACCATTGTTTGAAAAATACACTTTTTGATTTAATTGAAAAATCATTCTCCCCCTCAATCAATGACATAAGTTGTTGATTGAGAGTTAGATATTTTTGACAACCGTTAATTCCAGATGATTTTCAAAAATAGAGTCCGAGCTATTTTTCAAAGCAATTAGTTTTCAATAGATATGAAGTAATTGTTATATAGAATCAGAGCATGAAAAAAAACAAGATAAAGCATGGCTCTGTTCTTTTTTTGAAAAGCGGGTTACTGTCTGAAATAACAATAAGCCATTTGTTTCTCTTTCTCCCAAAAACTATTATTATTATTATTATTATTATTATTATTATTATTATTATTATTATTATTATTATTATTATTATTATTATTATTATTATTATTATTATTATTATTATTATTATTATTATTATTATTTTTTATTTTTTATTTTTTAACATTCGAACAACATCTAAAGTCACGTGTCATTCTTTGAATGACAACACAAAGACCGTAGATATAATCGAATCGAGGTAAAAACATGATAAAAAGGACAATTTTTTTTTTTTTTTTTTTTTTTTTTTTTTTTTTTTTTTTTTTTAAATATATACAAAATATAGATGAAGAAAAAACCTTTACTCCTCGTCTTCCTCCTGAAGACGTTTGAGTGTTTCTGGTTGAAGGCTTTTCAAGCCAAGTCGTGGAAGAATAAACTCAAAACGTTCTCTTGGAAGAGCTTTAGTGAAGATGTCTGCTAACTGGTATTCTGACTTCACAAAATAAAGTTCCACCACACCGTTTTCCACTTGCTCCCTGATGAAATGATGTCGGATGTCAATGTGCTTTGCTCTTGAGTGTTGTACGTTGTTGCATGAGAGAGCAATAGCACTTTTATTATCACAGTACAGAGGGATTTTGTTGAATTCAAAGCCATAGTCAGATAATTGGGATCTCATCCAAAGGATTTGAGCACAACAGGATGACATGGCTATGTATTCAGCCTCTGTAGAGGAAATAGAAGTACTCATTTGCTTCTTTGAAGACCAGCTTACAAGCTTATCACCCAAAAACTGAGCACCTCCTGATGTACTTCGACGTGTATCTTGACATCCTGCATGATCAGCATCTGCATAGGCTGTTAGTGACATACCGGTGTCCTTCGGGTACCATAGTCCCATATTGATGGTTCCTTGGAGATACCGAAAGACCCGTTTAACCGCTTCAAGGTGCTTTTTAGTAGGCTTAGCCTGATATCTAGCACACATGCACACATCGAACAAGATGTCTGGTCTGCTAGCTGTGAGGTACATCAGGGATCCAATCATGCTACGATATTTCGTTTGATATACCATGATCCCTGAGTTGTCCTCATCCAGCTTAGTACGTTCAATCATGGGAGTGTCAACGGTGTCACATGATACAAATCCAAATTTCTTTAAAATCTCATTTGCATATTTAGATTGATTTATAAACATGCCTCCGGGACTTTGTGAAATTTGTAATCCCAAGAAAAATGACATTTGTCCCATCATGGACATTTGAAATTTGGAACCCATTTCATTAGAAAAACGATCACATTCATTGGGGTCAGTCGAGGCAAAGATAATATCATCAACATAAATTTGAACGTGAATTAAATGTTTTCCTGACTTCCGGGTGAACAATGTTGGATCAACTGCTCCTTTGCTGAATCCAGTGGATAGAAGAAACTTTGATAGCGTATCATACCATGCTCTAGGAGCTTGCTTTAAACCGTAAAGAGCCTTTTTCAAACGATAGACATGAGTAGGATGCTCTGGGTTCACAAAACCCTCTGGCTGACTGACGTACACCACCTCTTTTAAATCTCCATTCAGAAAGGCGGTTTTAACATCAATCTGATATACAACCATATTCTTGCTAGCAGCATTAGCCAAGAAGATTCTGATAGCTTCAATACGAGCAACTGGAGCAAATGATTCTTCAAAGTCAATACCCTCCTCTTGACAGTATCCTTTTGCGACCAATCGAGCCTTGTTCTTTAAGACATCACCATGCTCATCTAGTTTCACTTTGAAGATCCATTTTAGAGAAATGTTCATAGCACAATCTGGAGCAGGTACTAATTCCCATACATCAAGTCGATCAAACTCATGAATTTCTTCTTGCATGGCATTGAACCAGCAGTCTTCATTCATGGCGGTTTTAATGTCTTTTGGTTCGACCTCAGAGAGTACGGAGTTGAAGAAGCACCATAAGGCATCGGTTTCAAGTTGTTTCCGTGTGGATACTGGGCGAGAGGGGTTTCCAATGATGTTGTCCAATGGGTGATCATGTGTCCATTTTCTAAGGTGTTCATGTGGTTGTTGTTGTGGAACTGAAGTAGCAGAGTCGATATCTCCTGATGAAGATGGTTCAGATGATGATTCAGGAGAAAATATGTTTTCAAATGGAGCATCTTCGGGAGTAGCAAAGGGATTAATTTCTTCATTGATGCCAGAGACAATTCCATGATGTACATTTGATGATTGATGATATGTTGATGAGACAGAGTGATCAGCAGCAGGCGCTTCTTGACTTAATGATATTGAGACTGAAGGGTTCACTTCATTCACAGGGATAGGAGCAGCCTCTGTTGATGGAATTGACATTTCATCAGCATTCGGTTCATAAAGTTCATCAAACATTGGATCAAACAATTTATTTAAATCATCTTCAGATGGAGGTACATATGGAGTTGCTGGAAATGAGTTTGGTACAAGGGATGAACCAATGGGACTGTTTTAAAGTGCGGGTCCAGAACTGGATTGTCCAGGAGCCATTTGACCGGTCAGCTCATCGAACGTAACGTGAATTGTTTCCATGATATTTCGGGTTCTCTTGTTGTAGATTCGGTAACCCTTCTTGTTTGGTGCATAACCAACAAAAACTCCAATATCGGCCTTTGCTCTTAATTTACGTAAATCTTGACCGTCATTCGTTGGATAGCACAAAGCACCAAACACACGAAGGTAGGAGAGATCAGGTTTTCGTTTATGAACAAGTTCATATGGAGTTTTTCCATGAGAGGTGTGTATAAGGGAACGATTTTGGGTGTAGCATGCAGTGGCAATGGCTTCAGCCCATAGAAACATTGGAACCATCGAATAAATAAGCATTGTTCTTGCGGCTTCTACAAGAGTTCGATTTCGTCTTTCAACTACACCGTTCTGTTGAGGAGTTCGTGGAACACTTCTTTGATGACTGATTCCAACACTTTCATAAAACTGAATTAAGTCTTTGTTGACAAACTCTGTGCCATTGTCTGTTTGAACAATTCTGACTGTATTGTTGAGTCGAACCTGAAGCTGTTTGATTAGTTTGATGATGACATCTGGAGTTTCATCCTTTGTTCTCAAAAACTTTACCCAAGTAAATCGAGAGTAGTCATCAGCAACTACTAGAATGTATTTCTTCCCATTTATCGTTTTCACTCTCATTGGTCCGCACAGATCCATATGAAGGGTATGAAGAACTTCCATTACTAAATTTGTGGGTTTTGGTTTGTGGGCATATTTCGTGCTTTTACCCAATTGGCAAGCTGAACAAAGATGATCTTTTTCATATTTTTAATCTGGGTAAGCCTCTGACAAGATCCTTTCTGGAAAGGTTATTAATGGTGCCGAAGTTCAAGTGATTGAGACGACAATGCCATAACCATGACTTTGTTTTAGAAGCCTTTGACAGCAAGCAGATTGGAGAAGACTTCATCATGTCTTCGATAGAGATGGTGTATAGGTTAGAACCACGAGTACCTCTTAATAATTCCACACCATCAAGTTCTCTAACGAAACAAGTATGTTTTCTAAAGGCCACCTCTAGATCGGAATCACAGAATTGACCAACAGAGAACAAATTATGACCAAGACCTTCCACATAATATACCCTGGAGATTACACTTTTGCCAACTACATAATCACCATAACCCATAATTGCTCCAAAATGGTCGTTCCCGAATATAACAGACCCGATGAATTTACTCACGAAGTTCATGATCCGCGACCGGTCTCTAGTCATATGCTTGGAACAGCCTGAGTCCAAGTACCACAGAACGATTTGAACGATCTGCAGTTGAACATAGACAAGAATGGATAACTGGATAATTGGGATCCCCATGCAAGAATGGGTTCCACTTGGTTAGTAACAGTGATTGGAACACCCACATCAGAAATAGAAACATCCATATCAGAAATAGAAGCAATGGAATCATTATGAATAGATGCAGTACTAGTGTCCGTATTTGACCTATTCAAAGTATGTTCACTTCTTAAGGGAATAGATCTACCAGTGGGCATCCATTTTCTAGTGGGCATTGTCTGATTAACCTTATGGCCAACAGGTATCCATTGATAACCTATCTTACTAAATGTTCTTCCTGTGGGTTTCCATTGTTTTCTAACTTTCTTTCGTTTTTGCCTTCTAACCTTCTTAGCATGATTTTTTTCATTGATAATTTCAACTGGGCATTCGACAGCATTAGACAAATCATTCATACCACATTCAAGATTAGTAACAGAAACCATGCAATCATCATTACATGTTTTGCCAAAAGTAGTAGAATTCGCATTAATTACAGTACGCTTAAAGCTAACACTAGAATCAACACGATTCGTTTTATTCAAATTCTCCCTACGGTGATCTTCTACTTTCTTCCAATGCACATTCTTAGCTTGCGAGGTCATATCATTCCTTGTATTGCCTTGAGACTTTGACCTGCTCGCTTTAATGTCACTGATTACTCCTGTAGAGGGAACGGGAACATTAGTTGGTTTTGCTACTTTTTGCCTATCCTGTTTTGATGTGCTGGGTTGTGAACTATTTGAAGGGACACTGAGGTTCACTTTCTTAACACTGGAGGTGCTGGGATCTGAACTATTTGAGGGCCTACTAATGTTCACATTCATAACATTGGGCATAGAACAAGGTATCAAGGGATTGACTTGCTCACTTAGAGATTTAGGGCATATTGTAATTAAGCATTCTAGAAGTTCTTGAGATCGTTTGGCATATAAACATGCATGGCCAATTGCATTATCAAGTGGTTTCTCTATCTTATCCTCTTCTACAATCTCACGAAGACATTCTAGACTATCCTTAAGGTATGAGAAATATGTTTGAATAGCAAGTTTGTTATTCCTAAGATGAGGAGGAACATATTTCACAGACAAAGCATATTTATTACAAACATGCACCTTTAAAGTACAATTCTCCCCATTGGTCATTGGCATTTTCCCTTTTACTTGACTCTTCAGATTCTCAATTTCCTTTTGCAACGAAGTTATTTTTTCGTTATTTTTGTTACGAGTGACTTTTATTGACTCAAATAACTCATTGAAATGACGTTTAACCTTTTCATTTTCTTCTAGAAAACTCTCATTTTCCTTTTGTAAAGCATTGACCAAGTTGTGAAGATGAAAATTTTGAGAATTCCGAGAATCTAAAGGAGGAGGCATTTGGGAGCCAGTCACGTTGTTATTTTCACCCTTTAATTGAGAAATTTGGGCTTTAAACTTTCTGATCGTGTTACAGTGAGCTTGAATCTGTTCATCACGTTTGTTTATTTCAAAAACTGCATCAAACTCTGGGACATCCGTGGATATCTTGATATTTGAGGTTTTAACATTTTCTTTGAGATGTTGATATTTAAGTTGTAAATCAAAATGTTCAACTTCTAGTTTAGAAAGATGTTTTACCAAAGTATCGTGATCATCCTGTTCAATTTTCTCACTTAGTTTAGAGTTTTTGATTTCAAGCTCAATGACACGATCATGGGAGACTTTTAAAGCAACAGATAGTTCATGAAATTGAGAAGCATTAATGGAGTAATTCGTAGCAGTGTAAAAGACATCTTGAGCAATACATTCAGAAATAAGATTCTCATTCAAGGTATGCAAGTTTTTTCTCTCAATCTCATTATATTTTAATGCTCGCTCATAGTCACTAACCTCAACTATCATTGTATCAAATTCCTTTTCCATTCCTTTAATATCTGAATCTATCCCCTTTTAAAGACTCTCAAAATGATCTTTTAGTTGCTTAAAGAAAGGCATGACCTCAGTTAAATAGCATTCTTTTGTTTGTTCAAAACCCCTTTCCCCTTCAGTTATCCCAGTGGGTGTGATCCTTTTCTTACACGTTTTCTCAAAATCGACAAATAGTTGAAGGATAACATATTGACTGATTAAGGTCTTGCTTTTAGTGGCAATAGTTCTAGGAACTAAATGCATTGGTGTATTTGGAGGATACACAGTCGCTGCAGGCATTTTCCTAAGGGGAGGGTTTGTTTCAACAAGATTTTCAACTTTTTGCTTATCTAAGTCCCTTTTCCAGAAAGCTTGTTCAGGTGTTAACAACGTTTGAGGCTTAAATTTGTTTAGGGAGATCCAGTTTCCTTCTTGTAATCATGGGGTTTGATCATTATGTTATTCTTTTTACATTCAGGATCTTCTAGCTTCTTATTCATTTTCTCTCTAGATGCATCATCTAATTTTCTATCTTCCTCAGTGCACTCAACGCAACTAGGTTTCTGTCTAGGTTTAAGAATCTCATTGCCATCATAAATTACCTTATGGGCAGCTCTAGCCTTTTTAACAACCTCTGGATTTGGTTCCTCAACAAGGGGAGTACTATGTTTATCACTCAAAACTCTGTGCTTAGTGATTAAGTGAGCAGTCTGAATGGTATTTCCTTGTACGTACAACTTATTTTCAAGCTTGTTTTTCAAGGTTTTTAGATTAGAAAAATCATTCAAAAGTTTTGATTCCTTAGCACTGAATTCTTGCTTAAGCATTTTAACATTTTCTTGAAGTTCTTGTTTTTGCTTAGCAGTTTTAGAAAGCTTTTCTTGTAAGGAGTTTAACTCTTGTTTTAATACTTCTTCTCTAAACCTACTTTTTCTAATAGTTGTACGCATTTGGTCATCCATTTCCTGGTCACGGGTGGTTAATTCAAACTTAGCACGTTAATCATAAATAGCAACACGTTCTTTATAAGCATTAAGTTCAGAAATAACAGAATCATCAGGGGCACGTGCAGTGTATTCGTCAAAAGCATAGTCATCATTGACTGCATAAGATACATCACTTGGTACAATCTCACTTTCACTTTGTTTCACATATTGATCATATGGGACAACATTGATATTACCCATATTTTCAATATCTGACTCAATAATTACAGTTGATTGTACTTCGTTATGTATCTTTTGCTCATCAACTTCATCGTATAATTTTAATACCTCAGAAATGATTTTGTCTTTGGATGGACCAGCTTGTGGTGATGAAG
Organism: Chrysanthemum seticuspe; assembly: GCA_019973895.1. NCBI lineage: Eukaryota > Viridiplantae > Streptophyta > Magnoliopsida > Asterales > Asteraceae > Chrysanthemum > Chrysanthemum seticuspe. The sequence goes on along the minus strand of BPTQ01000009.1, from coordinate 148,105,474 downwards.
AGACTTTAGGAGAGACCATTGGAGAAATGCTAGCCATGAAAATGGTTTGTATAGTAGGTTCTTCATCAACATCAGAGTCGTATGCATCACAATCAGCTACTTGAAAGGCATTCTGATGATTATGGCCTATCTCCTGAATTGGTTGCTCATCCACATCTGCATCATATGTCTTAGCATTTCCATCAGCCAAGAACAACAACTCCTCTTCATCCAAGGCTGCACCATTCTCCTGAGCTTGCACAAGCAACATCTTATCCCTGAAGTACTTGGCATTCTGAGGGCGTTTTGGCGATGTGCAGTTCCTTGCAATGTGTCCCTCACCTCCACAGTTGTAACATTTGATTGGCTTTTCTTGACCCTGGTTTCCATTCCTTCCCCTATTCTGATTTGCAGCATAACCTCTACCAGCTCCACCTCTTCCTTGTTCGTATTGCCTTTCTTGAACTGACTGCACCATAACCTTTCCATCTCTGACAGTTGCCTGATTGTGTGGATTAGATGCTGTTCTGAGGTTGTTGTTGGTGTGTGGGAGAGAGTTCATGTTTTGACTGATCATGAGAGCCAGTTGATTAATGAAGTTTCCCACGTGTGCATCAGCATCAGCTTGTTTGAAAATTGGATCGGGAATGAGTTTGTGATTACCATTACCCATGGGTATAACTTGAGATGCTTTGGTGGTAATTCCAATGTTTGAGTAGAAGGCAGTTGAATCATTTGATGAGCTTATCTCTCCCTGGTTGGTTTTGAACTGATTTAGAATCCTTTTTTCAAACATAGCATGTCTCTCATTCTGAAGAAGGAAGGCATAGAGTTGCTCATAGTTTGTATTCTTCAATCCTTTGGTTAGCTTCACAGAGGTGACAAACTTGTGCCATTCGGGATTCATGTTGTTCACAAACTTTGAGTTCAGCTGAATGTTTGGCATAGTCATTCTGATGTTCCTCATATCATTAACAAGCTTGTGGAATCTCACGTAATACTAATAGACACTCTCATCTGGTTTCATATTGAAGTGTTCAAATTCATCATAGAGTTGTGATTCTCTGTCTTCCATAGTTAATTCAGAACCTGAGAGAAGCATCTTGACATTATCCTACACTGCCTTGGCTTCGGTGTTGTGATTGATCAGCTTGTAGATATCTTTTGGAAGACCTTGAAGTACGATGTTAGAAGCCCTGATATCAGCATCGAATCTCTTTTTCTCCTTATCATCGAGCTCATCATATGTCTTTGGTCTGTCTATTCCATAGATCATTGTTCCATCTGCAGCTGTATCAATTAAGTCTCTTGTAGTCTCAATCTGATAAGGTCCTTCATCAATCGATTTGAGAATGTTGACCCCATTTTCCTTTCTAAGACAGTACAGTCTGATTCGTTGTGCCCAAGAGTCGTAGTCAGTTCTGTCAAGCATGGGTGGACGGGTATCTAAACCAGCTGCTTGAACATCCTCGGCAACAGTGGAGATGATTGTAGGTACGTTGGTAGACATGTTTAAAGATTACACGGGATTTTATAACTCTATGATTAAACCGGGAAATAGATTCTTTCACGGGATTTTACTAAATCAAGAGAAAACCGTATTACAAAAAAAAGTTAACCAAGTCGCTAAGATTCCTTGAATCAAGTCGCTAAAAACCAAGTTGCTAAGACAAGTCGCTAAGTTCCAAATCGCTATGAATTTTGACAGCAAGCCGCTATGCACCAAGTCGCTAAGAGATCAAGTCGCTAAATAGCAACTCGCTACTGGACCAAATTGCTAACACCAAGTCGCTAAGAAACTTAACAACAAGTCGCTATCAAAATTGAAAGCAAGTCGCTACCTTACCAAGTCGCTACCCGTAGTGGAGAATCCACAAACAGTACTTTTTGTCGGCTTGTCTCTAAAGGCAAGTCGCTAGGCACCAAGTCGCTACAACAATACACTACAACTCGGTACAGACTTACAAAGCAAGTCGCTACCAAGAAAAGAATACCGTGACTCAAGTCGCTAGCATGAAAACTTCAAAAACACCACTTTTCAATCCAAAAACAACCCAACCACGATGATTCAAGCCTTCCAAATCAAAACCTAAACACTTATGATGATACTAAACACAAAAGTACAATTAAAATCCAAACTTTAACACAAGAAATCAACCAAATGATGCAAAAACCACTAAACTTTCTCAAACTCAAAAACCACCTAAAAACTACTAGAAATCCAAAGATATGTAAGAGATGATCTAACCATGGCTCTTGATACCATTTGTAACATATTGGATTTCACATACACATCAAACCATAACCAAAGTAGGCGTACACAATATGAGTTTTAGAGAGAGAAAGTTAGAGGTTTGGGAACTTTAGTGAGAGAAAGAAAAATCTTATTATGAGCTCCAACTCTCTACCTTGGGAGGTAGAGAGTATTTATAGTACTTACATAAAACGCCACCTGACGGGCTGTGGATCAGGCATACAGTGGGTAAAGACCCGTCCGTCCTCCACGGTGTTACTTAACTAAATGCTACTTAACAATAAATAACTACGACTACGAGCTTTCTAACGATTACATATACTTGAGGTGACCGACACTTTAACTACTGGATTTTCCAAATCCTAACAAAGAAGGGTATGGAACCCTAAAATAATGTCCAAGTCGGACCACAACTGAATTAGAAAAATCAAATTCTATATATAGATTTCCAAATGCGACGGCGTCGCCTTTTGCTAGCGACGTCGTTAGGTCGCCGTCGTTAGGGTTTCGTTTGGTCTAAATCATCGTTGGGACGACGTCAGTTGATAAGTGTGACGCCGTCAGTTTTCATGAAGGACATCGTCTGAGATTGGTTCTTGGGCGTCTGGTGTAGAAGATAAGGGAGACGTCTTCCAGAGTTTAGGCGTGACGCCGTCATGCTTTAGAACCGGAATTTCACCTGAGCCGTCACTTGTAATTTGATCAAATTTCTTTATGAGGGACGTCGTCACCCTTTGGTTGGGACACCGTCAGGTGCAATAAAGATCCTTGGATCTTGACTTTGCCATTTTCTTCATGTTTTCGCTCCTTTTCGTCCAAATATGCTACGTTCCAACATTTTGCTTCCAAAAGACCTAAAATGTGAAAAGGGACGATTTTAAGTAGTAATGGATATAAAATGTATCGATTTAGGACTTAAATGACCCCATAAAAATATATATTTTAAATCCTTATCAAATATTCCTACACTTGAAATTTGCTTGTCCTTAAGCAAATGTGATTTTGGCAAATCAATTTATAAGTCAGGAGGCATGAAGCATTGGTTTAAAATAGTTTACAACAAATACAAGCGCCACAATAATCATAACAAGAACAAAAATTATACACTAGCACCTCACAATTAGTGTTTGGTTTCTCTTATCTTTCGGGTTTATATGAAATATAATATGAATGAAAATGGAAGATAAACACTCATTACCTGTTATAGTACATAGATTACCATAAGCTTGAAAATAGATCAAACCTCCACCGCTTTGGCGTAAGCACCTAGGAATAACTATCTAAGATGTCTTTACAAAGGGTTGTAACGTTAGGCTTAAGGTAGGGAAGTAAAGGGTTTTGTTGGATAGGGGATATTTAGTGGTAGCAACTCAAAAATCTTATGTTACAAGCATGTAAAGCGTGGCGTTGCTAAGCCAAGACTCGACTCACTAACACTTAACAACTTGAAACAAAATACAAACACAAACTTAAAAACATAAATATAAAGATAGATGTAGAATGATAGCCTGTCTTTTCTCATTTTTTCATTTATTATATATATATATATATAGGGCTGAGCAAAAACCGACCGAAACCGACAAGGCCTGACAAACCGACCGAAACCGACAAGGCCCGAAACCGACCGAACACTAAACGGGTCGGGAGTCGGTTTTTATATATGCATTGTATCGGTATCGGGTCGGGTCGGGCTAAAAACCGACTCCAACCCGAATGAAGCCCGCCAAAAAAAAAAGCCCGATAAATATTAGGTCTTTGTCAAAATAGAACGACCCTTTATGTTGTCAAACTAGTTTCCCAATTCCCATTACCCAAAATACGCATCTCACAAACACAAAACTCATCTCATACGAAGAATTGAGTGGATCAATGTCAACTCAAGAACACGAGGGGTGAATCAATCTCTTCTTCTTTACCTACATACGAATCATTCGCATCTCAACAAAACAATATAATTGAAGTAAGTATTTGTACATGTTTTATATAGTTTAGAAGATTGTATTTATAACTTTATAAGTAATTGATTATAGTTTAAATGATTATTTGATTATAGTTATACTTTAGATGAAAAAAAAAATCGTGAACTGATAGAGTGATAGGGAAAAAAATCATTTAGGCATTATGTATTTATTGCTTTTGTTAAGTTACATGAATCATTTAGGGGGGACGGAGTCGACTTCGGGTAGGGCATCGGGTTGGTGAACCCGAGCGGCAATACCGCTCCGCCCAGCTCGGGTTCGACCTCCGGGTTGTATTTGCGAGCTACGAACCCGTGCTTGTGTTTGTATTTTTTTTTTCTTTTGTCTTCTTTTTTGGTTTGGTTTTGCATGTGGGAGGAAGAAGCTTGGTTTTGCAGGTACAAGAAAATGGTTTTGCAGGAAGGTGGGAAGGAAGAAGGTGGGGAGGAAGAAAGGTTGGTATGTATTTAAAAAAAAAATAAAAAAATAAAAAAATCGGGTACTAGGGTACCACTCCGTCCACTTAGGGTAGTGTTAGGGTAGTATTGGGGTAGTTTTGAGTTGGAAGGTTTTTATTGGATAGAGGTGACGTGTCACCCTTAGGGTATTAGGCATCATTTATTGATAGGACATCATGAGACATGTATCCAAGTATCCAACGATAGGACATTGGACATAATAAATGAATGAGTTAATGAATTAATGAATCAGAATACAAAAGCATGAGTTAATGAATCAGAATACAAAAGCATTATGTACTGTAGTGAATGAGTTAATGAACCAGAATACAAAAGCATTGGACATAATAAATGAACCAGTGTACTGTAGTTATGATAGGCTAGTTTTGGACATAATAATTGAATAATTGTGTGTTTACGTGTTTGTTTAGGATCAACCGATTGATGTTGAGAATGTTGAATCTGATGATAATAAATGCAAAAGGA
>BPTQ01000009.1:148084421-148095537 GCA_019973895.1 Chrysanthemum seticuspe | reverse complement strand
ATGTTTATATCACCTCGTATCTGAAACTGGTTCCCGATTGCTAAAAGTGTATTTTCACTTTTACCCATTTAAAACTATTGTGTGAACACGATAGGTGGACGTATTTGGCCAATCGTATGTTGTAACAAAATTCAGTATAATAGTTGGATGTTTCATTTTTGTTTATTTAATGTAGTAGAAAATCGTTAGCCCTTGGTCAAAGTCTATGCTCCACTATATTTGTATATGTGGTATCGACTTTTCCTAACTAGAAGTAATTAATGTCACATGTTTTAAGCAAAATTTCAGGTTTCGGAAAACTCCCCGACACCTAAAAAAATGGGTCTGTGAACTTTTCTGATGTCCACGGATCAGACGGCACCAAAATGTTGGTACCGTCTGGTATGTATTTTGGTACCGCCATACCTGTACAGGCGGACCAGGCGGCACCAATTTAAGGGTTCCGGCTGTGTAAAGAAATGGTGCCGTGAATCCTACAGGTAAGTTATTGAATTTTACTAAATCCCGTAATCTAATTTACCAAACTTCGTTTCTAGGATAGTTGTTAATGCATATCTTTCATACCTCACTCAACACATCCTCAATGAATTAACTTAGGATGTTTGACATGATTTTAGACACTTCCATCTCATTAGAAACTACCATCTTTGTATGGATTAACATAAAATCCATGAATCCTTAGTTCCATAAATCAACACATTCAAGATGATCATTTTCACACCTTCACTGTTACTTTTCCTCAAGCTTAGCATTTCTTAAAGTAAAATCAAAATGACTAAATCCTTAACCTCAAATAAGCCACTTAAGAAAACCACTAGGATTAGCATTCGATCTTGTTGCTTCATTAACTTGAGCTCTTCATCCTCAGACTCATTACCTCTCAACATCTCATCACCCATTCAAGATGTGAACTTTTCAAACTTGAGTACTCCAACTCCACCACCAAAATCACCCACCATCAACCAAAACACCTTCACTACCAAAGTCTCCAAAGCTTGTACCTATCAAACTTTGTACAACACCACCAACATCTACTCACCCGTTTGCGGATGACTTAGATGACTTACCGAGACTAACAAATCTGGACTCATTATTTGCAAAGATATCATACACAAGTCTATCATATGACTATAGATATTGTTTTACCTCACTTGGTTAACATGAAAATAATGTGTCATCCTTCAAGACGATAAGTATTTGCATAGAGTCATAACTCACACGTATGTTAAAGACATACTATCAAGTCTTGTTATCCTTGAGTTCAATCTAAGCTCAACAAATTAGGATTGACAACTTAAGTAGTTCATCCGAAATATTCAAGTATATGCGACTTACGATTGTAGTCATTAAAAGTCATATCCAAAAAATCAACACCCAAGTATTTTAACAACACATGTTGAAACACTTATCCAAAACAAACAACCCACTGTGCCACTTATCCCTCTTAGACGCCTACTATCCCTCTTCCATCTTTTGGCACCATTAAGCGTATTGCTCATGAACTTCCAAGAGCATCCTTTAAATCAAATGTGCCCTTTCAAGGTGAACCTATACCTCAGCCCCTAAGCTTCATAGACATAACCAAAACTTCAAGCACTTCACCCGCTAGTTGTAGTAACCAATGAACCATAAGAATTAGTATCCGTACTTTTTGTGTTTGATGAGTGTGTAAATACTCATCATTTTTGTATAATATAAACTGCAAAATCATCTGAAAACACTCAGAAACACATCAAAATGATCAAAATATCACAAATCAGTGTTTTATGTGTTTTAAATGCAAAAATGTCAAAATCAGATGAAAAACATATCAAATTTGCAAAAATTGCAGTTTTAGTCCCCCAACTTTCAAAAATTGTCAAAAATAGTCCCTGAGTCAAAAATTTCAAAAGAAAAATCACCAAAGGTCCTTTTCAAATCATAACTTGTCAAATTTAGTCCTTTGGTGAAAAATATTAAAAGTTTGAGAAAATTACAAAAATGGTCCTCCAAGTTTGAAAATTGGCAGAAATGGCCCCTGGAAAATGACAAAGTGGCAAGTTAGGTCCTTATACTTTTGAAGATTGTCAATTATGGTCCTTGGAGGAACTTTGTTTAATATGGCAGTTTTGGTCCTCAAGTTTGGAGAATTACACAAAAGGTCCCTATGTATTAAAACTAAGTCTTATATCATTTTGGACCCTTGATACCTTTGACCCCCTGTCATTTAACCATTTTGACCCCCCTTCTATTAATAACACCAGTCAACTGCCCAGTCAAACAATCCCCACTTGCCGCCATTTTCTTCAACCTCCCATGCCTGCTTCTCTGCTCCACCATCCCCCCTCCTCTCTTTTCCACACCTTTGTCCCCCCTCCAAACACCATAATCCAAGAAACATTAATTGCCCCCCCACCATTTCACTCAACACCCCAACAGTCAAATAAAACCTTTTTGGCGCCAAATCAAATCAATGGCCAATATCACTTCTAGCTTATCCAAGGGTTGTGAAAGAAAGTGGGAATCATTCAGAAGTCTAGTGAAAGCATTTTGGATATAAAAGAAAGAAAGAGAAGAAATGAAGCAAGTAGTTCTTAGTTTTATTTTTATCTTCAAATGTCGTTTTTAATTTAAAGTCTTCAAATTAGTGTAAAAGCTGTTATTTCTTGCTTCTTTGTATCAAATGAAGTGTATTGTATCCTTATAAACTCTTTCCAGTTATAAATCCAAGTTTTGTTAAGAATTAATGTTCAAAGCTTACTGTTGAAAATTTACATATCAAAGTCTCATTCTAAAGCTTCAAATAATCTCTTTTCATGTTCAAACAAGCTTGTTTAAGCTTGTTAAAGCTTTTCATAAGCTTATATTTCAGTTTCTAGAAAATTTGAATGTTGGTCAACGAAAGTCAACAGGAACTAAAAATTGGAATGGAAGCTGTTAATGGGTGTTGCAGAAGTTTGTTTGGGTTGGAATAGGTTAGGGTAGTGTAGTCATGGGTCTTGGTTTAGCCTGCAAGCAAGTGGGGTACCTGTGAGTGAGCTTCTCACTTTTAGCTTTTCATCCAATTTGCATAGTAAGCCTATATCTTTACCTGTGTTCAATTTCAGTTCACACTTGTTTAAATAGTTTTATTTAAGTCCTGTAAGCTTAGAGTAATCAAGAAATCAGTGGATCAGTAGTTAGTTTGGTAAAAAAAAAATTGCATTTTAGTTTTAAAAGGGTGTTTGGATTTGGTATTAAATTTGTGCCATAGGTCTGTTCAGTGAATGGCTTTTGTTGTTTCATGCTTGGTTAGTCCTTATTTACTCATTTGAGTCCTGGTTTAGGTCTGCAACATCACAAAAGTCAATATTTCTTTGTACATGTCTCAGCAGCCACTGTTGGAGTTTAATCAAGTCCAAATCTTGTTTTTGTGTTTAAATTTCATAAACTTTGCTTTTGTTAACTTCATTTCATCTCAATATATCATTTTCAGTCTTTAAATCAAGATCAAAGTTAGTAAAAGTCAACTTTCCATTTTCCTTCAAAAGTCAAAAAGTAGAGAAATCTGTTTTTTTCAGCTAACTAGGGTGATTTTTGTTGAACTCATTTCTTAATCATTTTCAATGAAACCTGTGGTTTTAGAAACCCCTACTGCTCTAGTTTCTTTTTGTTATTTTTTCATATTTTTGTGATTTTTCTACAAGCTCCATATAAGCTCTTCTTTTAAGCCTTAGATGCCCTGCTCCCCTGTCTCAGCATATGCTGAGTTTTCCTCAGCTTATGCAGCCCTTGCACAAGGTTTGTTTTAGCTTATCAAAATCTGAAATTTGGCTCATGTGTAGTTAGCCAGGTCCTTGTGAGGTTCCCATGGTTGTTTTCTAGTTTCAAGCTTATTGGTTTGCTTATTTTTAAGCTCAAACTAGGGCCCTCTTCACTGTTTTCTGCCATTTAGCTCAGTACATCAAATCTTAGCAACATTGCAAATCAGTGGTTTAGCTTGTTGTTTCTCACTTCATTTTGGTCATTTTAGCTTATAGTAGCTTCATTATCAGTTTGGTTCACTTTGGTGCTCATTAGCTTATTGGAAGTGCTTATTTCATAAGCTCTTCCACATCAGTTGCTTATTCTCCCACACAAGCCCTTGTTTTTCTAATTTTCCTATCTTCTATATATTATTTTAAGCATAATCTGAATTTTTCAGATTTTTCCTAGCTTGTTTGGTATTTTTCTTGATTTTAATTAGTTTTTAAGTATTTTTAAATAGCATTTAATACAAATAATTAAGAAAAGGTTCTAAAAAATAATTTTTCATTTTTCTTAAGTTTAGATAAATGTAAAAAGCTTAAAAAGTATTTTTCCCTATTTTTCTCCTTTTATTTGGTATTTTTAATAATTTTAATTAGTTTTAAATAGTTTTAAATTAATAATAAATACATAAAAAGTCAAAAAAATATATTTTCAGTTTTAAAATTAGTTTTATAGTATTTTAGATTTTTCAGAATCATAAGTTTATTTTTCTAGCCTATTTTCCTATTTTCTTTTATTTTAGAGTATTATTAAATAGTTTAAAATAGTTTTTAATTAATAATAATTAATTAATTAGTCATAAAAATAATTTTCTTTTTCTAAATATTTTCTTATATTATTAGGTTTGTAAAAATGTATTTTTCATATTTTTAGGATTTATATTGTATAAGTTTCACTTTTTATTTTGTACGTTTACGTAAATTTTATTTTAAACGTAAGTTTTACGTTTTAAGTTTTAAACGTTCATCGATCTGTAAAAATAGTGATAGCGTTTATTTAATATCTTTTATCTTTTTAATTTTCTTAATTTGCATTTAAGTCGCTTTTATTTTATAATCTTTTTCAGTAGTGTAATATTCATATCCAAATCTTATCTGATCGCTATCATTAGTGGTCATTCGATCGTCTGATCATGTGTTTAACACACCATTGAGTCTCCGTGGGACTTAACGACCCGGGAATCCATTATATTCCCTGATCTTCATTGTATCTGTGTCTGAGCTGTTTCTAGTCTGTTTGACTTGACTGTTTTGCGCGGATCAAAATTTTGGCGCCGCTGCCGGGGAGGCTTTAGCGTGTGTTTAGCCTTTTTCAGATCCATTCTTGCACATACTCCATTTTTTTTTTGTAAAAAGTTTTTTGTAAAGTTTTCAAAAATCTCAAAAAGTTCATTAACACTTTTTCTGAAGTGTTAAAAACGCCAAAAATATTTTTCATTCTTTGCTTTTGCAGCATATTTTTCAAAAATCCAAAAATATCCATCCTTTATCCTCTAATATGTTTAATTCTGCATTTCTTTATCCTCAAACCTGTTTAATTCTCCATTCCTTATCTTCTTTAACCATTTGATTCTTCATCTCTTATTCCTCTTATCTGTTTAATTCTCTATGTCATGGTATTTGACATGTTCCTGGTGTGGAGGTCCATTTAATGGTGAAAATTGTCGGCGATGTACCAATGTGGGTTTCGGAGACAAGTTTGTCGGTAATCCCGACCCCATTTCAAATGATACACCCGATTTTTCCTACCTACCTCCACAGCCCCAATACGAATCCCACTCATGCGAGTTTTGTGGGAATGATTCTCATTACGGTTTTGATTGTCCACCACGGGTTCCGCTTGTCTATGAGCCGGAACCATGTTACAATCAGAACTTTGGTGAAAGTTATTCTCCCAATTATCTCTGTTGTGAGAATTGTGGGGGTCCTCATGCGACTTTTGAATGTCAACCGATGAATCAAAATTTTCAAAATTCCAATTCTCCCGGTTTTGACAATTTTCAACCCCCACAGTATTCCATCAGTCATCAGACTTCTGAGCCTTCACAGCATTTCAATGATTACGAGGAGTGTAATCTTCCTCAAAGTTCTGAAGAAATACGCATTCGAAAGAAGCTACAAATGAAAAGAATGTTGTGTAAGCTTCAGCAGATGAATATAAGAATCAGATATGATGACGATGATGATGAGGATTCTATTCAAGTAAAGGAATATTATGAGAGCTTGTCAACTGAAATCACACCCGAAGCTTCCAAAGACTCTCTCATAATGGGGGACGAGCCTTCTAGCACTATTCCAGAAATGGAACCGTCTAGTGTTGAAAGCCTTGTTCCAACCCCAAGTGAGTCCGAGGTTATCTCCGGTAATATGTGTGATGAGCCTCTTGATGATATTTCTTACCCTCCTCTTGACATTCCATATGATCATGTCGAGATGTTCTCCGATTCTGATAACGATTGTACTTCGTTTGACGATTCTTTATCCTATGGAGACATCGATTATGTCGAGGAGCTACCTTCTGAGCTAGTTAGCTTAGAAGAAGTGAGAAATTCTGATAATCTGGAAATTGAGGACGAGATACTTCGTGAACAATTGTTCAATATAAATCTCCTCGTTTCTAAGATCGAATCATTTTGTGCTAAGTCAGCTTCATCTCCTATCCCCGTTGTGGATAGTGACTCTACATTGGACAAGCCCGAGCTTGAGGCTTTTTCCAATGATTCTCTTCATGAAGAGTTCTCCGGTGAACTCTCTCATGACATATCTCCTCCGGAATATGATCATTTCTATTTTGATCTTGAGGATGATATTGGCTCGGAGGAAGGTATACTCTATCATAAGAGTTTGCTTATTGATGATACTACCTTCACCCTTCCTCCAGATATTTCTACATTTGAGGATGAAGAATGGATCCTAATTGTTATAAACATCTTCCTTCCATTCCTCACTTATGATGTGACTTCCTCTCTTCTTCACTCCTTCGGGAGTGAGGACACTATCTTTGACCCCGGCATTTTCATGTACCATCTGTGAGCCGGGTCTGTCTCTGTTTCTCTATATCTCATCGGTGTGGAACTTTCACGTGCTTCGAATGTTTATCCAAACATCTTGAATGAAAGTCCGATGGAGATTGTATCTTCCACTTTGCTTCCCCATGAACCAATGAATGCGGGGTCGAGTCAAGCTAGCGACTCGGTAAACAAAAACAGTAGCATGCAATATGGGTTTTCACCCATATTTCTGTCTTCTTACCCCCTTTCTACCACCTAAGTGTGGGGGTAATGCCCCACATGTTATATATCTAAAAAAAAAAAAAAAAAAAAAAAAAAAAAAAAAAAAAAATCTTTCTAAATAATGGCCGTAGTATTTCCCTTTTACGTTCTTTGTTTCGGCATAACCGCCGGTACTTTGAATATCGAGGGCGATATTCATTTCTAAGTGTGGGGGGGATTCTCACGAATTTTGTCATATATTATTTACCCAATTCCCCCGTTTTTGGCCAAAAATTTTTTTTTTGGAGTAAGTGTTTTACACTTTCTCATTTGGTTATCAGTCCGCCATGTCTGTAAGACAAAAGGATTGGCTAATCCAGGAGCAAACGGCTCTTGGTAAAGATATATCAAATCCGTTTATATGGCTTGCAATTTGCCCAAAATTGTATGGTTCTCAACTCACCATATCCTAAAAAGTGAAGAGTTGGCTAGCCCGCAAGGTTATGGCTTGTGGTAAAGGCAGTGGAAAAACCATAATTGGTATTCAGCTCACCAAAGATAATGTTGATAATTTATCTAAGAGTTGGCTAGTCCAGAAGGGTACGGCTTTTGGTAAAGACAAAATCAAATCCGTTGAAAGCTGGTGGTTTGCTCAAAATCACATGGTTATCGGTGTACCATGGTTCTTACTTGAACTGAAACATTTGGCTACTCCAGAAGTGATGGCTTTTGGTAAAGAGATTCAAATCCATTATGTTTTCTCAAATCATTGCTAGGGACTAGCAATATCTCAGTGTGGGGGATTGATGAGTGTGTAAATACTCATCATTTTTGTATAATATAAACTGCAAAATCATCTGAAAACACTCAGAAACACATCAAAATGATCAAAATATCACAAATCAGTGTTTTATGTGTTTTAAATGCAAAAATGTCAAAATCAGATGAAAAACATATCAAATTTGCAAAAATTGCAGTTTTAGTCCCCCAACTTTCAAAAATTGTCAAAAATAGTCCCTGAGTCAAAAATTTCAAAAGAAAAATCACCAAAGGTCCTTTTCAAATCATAACTTGTCAAATTTAGTCCTTTGGTGAAAAATATTAAAAGTTTGAGAAAATTACAAAAATGGTCCTCCAAGTTTGAAAATTGGCAGAAATGGCCCCTGGAAAATGACAAAGTGGCAAGTTAGGTCCTTATACTTTTGAAGATTGTCAATTATGGTCCTTGGAGGAACTTTGTTTAATATGGCAGTTTTGGTCCTCAAGTTTGGAGAATTACACAAAAGGTCCCTATGTATTAAAACTAAGTCTTATATCATTTTGGACCCTTGATACCTTTGACCCCCTGTCATTTAACCATTTTGACCCCCCTTCTATTAATAACACCAGTCAACTGCCCAGTCAAACAATCCCCACTTGCCGCCATTTTCTTCAACCTCCCATGCCTGCTTCTCTGCTCCACCATCCCCCCTCATCTCTTTTCCACACCTTTGTCCCCCCTCCAAACACCATAATCCAAGAAACATTAATTGCCCCCCCACCATTTCACTCAACACCCCAACAGTCAAATAAAACCTTTTTGGCGCCAAATCAAATCAATGGCCAATATCACTTCTAGCTTATCCAAGGGTTGTGAAAGAAAGTGGGAATCATTCAGAAGTCTAGTGAAAGCATTTTGGATATAAAAGAAAGAAAGAGAAGAAATGAAGCAAGTAGTTCTTAGTTTTATTTTTATCTTCAAATGTCGTTTTTAATTTAAAGTCTTCAAATTAGTGTAAAAGCTGTTATTTCTTGCTTCTTTGTATCAAATGAAGTGTATTGTATCCTTATAAACTCTTTCCAGTTATAAATCCAAGTTTTGTTAAGAATTAATGTTCAAAGCTTACTGTTGAAAATTTACATATCAAAGTCTCATTCTAAAGCTTCAAATAATCTCTTTTCATGTTCAAACAAGCTTGTTTAAGCTTGTTAAAGCTTTTCATAAGCTTATATTTCAGTTTCTAGAAAATTTGAATGTTGGTCAACGAAAGTCAACAGGAACTAAAAATTGGAATGGAAGCTGTTAATGGGTGTTGCAGAAGTTTGTTTGGGTTGGAATAGGTTAGGGTAGTGTAGTCATGGGTCTTGGTTTAGCCTGCAAGCAAGTGGGGTACCTGTGAGTGAGCTTCTCACTTTTAGCTTTTCATCCAATTTGCATAGTAAGCCTATATCTTTACCTGTGTTCAATTTCAGTTCACACTTGTTTAAATAGTTTTATTTAAGTCCTGTAAGCTTAGAGTAATCAAGAAATCAGTGGATCAGTAGTTAGTTTGGTAAAAAAAAAATTGCATTTTAGTTTTAAAAGGGTGTTTGGATTTGGTATTAAATTTGTGCCATAGGTCTGTTCAGTGAATGGCTTTTGTTGTTTCATGCTTGGTTAGTCCTTATTTACTCATTTGAGTCCTGGTTTAGGTCTGCAACATCACAAAAGTCAATATTTCTTTGTACATGTCTCAGCAGCCACTGTTGGAGTTTAATCAAGTCCAAATCTTGTTTTTGTGTTTAAATTTCATAAACTTTGCTTTTGTTAACTTCATTTCATCTCAATATATCATTTTCAGTCTTTAAATCAAGATCAAAGTTAGTAAAAGTCAACTTTCCATTTTCCTTCAAAAGTCAAAAAGTAGAGAAATCTGTTTTTTTCAGCTAACTAGGGTGATTTTTGTTGAACTCATTTCTTAATCATTTTCAATGAAACCTGTGGTTTTAGAAACCCCTACTGCTCTAGTTTCTTTTTGTTATTTTTTCATATTTTTGTGATTTTTCTACAAGCTCCATATAAGCTCTTCTTTTAAGCCTTAGATGCCCTGCTCCCCTGTCTCAGCATATGCTGAGTTTTCCTCAGCTTATGCAGCCCTTGCACAAGGTTTGTTTTAGCTTATCAAAATCTGAAATTTGGCTCATGTGTAGTTAGCCAGGTCCTTGTGAGGTTCCCATGGTTGTTTTCTAGTTTCAAGCTTATTGGTTTGCTTATTTTTAAGCTCAAACTAGGGCCCTCTTCACTGTTTTCTGCCATTTAGCTCAGTACATCAAATCTTAGCAACATTGCAAATCAGTGGTTTAGCTTGTTGTTTCTCACTTCATTTTGGTCATTTTAGCTTATAGTAGCTTCATTATCAGTTTGGTTCACTTTGGTGCTCATTAGCTTATTGGAAGTGCTTATTTCATAAGCTCTTCCACATCAGTTGCTTATTCTCCCACACAAGCCCTTGTTTTTCTAATTTTCCTATCTTCTATATATTATTTTAAGCATAATCTGAATTTTTCAGATTTTTCCTAGCTTGTTTGGTATTTTTCTTGATTTTAATTAGTTTTTAAGTATTTTTAAATAGCATTTAATACAAATAATTAAGAAAAGGTTCTAAAAAATAATTTTTCATTTTTCTTAAGTTTAGATAAATGTAAAAAGCTTAAAAAGTATTTTTCCCTATTTTTCTCCTTTTATTTGGTATTTTTAATAATTTTAATTAGTTTTAAATAGTTTTTAATTAATAATAAATACATAAAAAGTCTAAAAAAATATATTTTCAGTTTTAAAATCAGTTTTATCATATTTTAGATTTTTCTAAGTCTTAAGTTTATTTTTCTAGCCTTATTTTGTATTTTCTTCTATTTTAGAGTATTTATTAAATAGTATAAATAGTTTTTAATTAATAATAATTAATTAATTAGTTGTAAAAATAATTTTCTTTTTCTATAAATTGTCTTTTATTATTAGGTTTGTAAAAATGTATTTTTCATATTTTTAGGGTTAATATTGTATAAGTTTCACTTTTTATTTTGTACGTTTACGTAAATTTTATTTTAAACGTAAGTTTTACGTTTTAAGTTTTAAACGTTCATCGATCTGTAAAAATAGTGATAGCGTTTATTTAATATCTTTTATCTTTTTAATTTTCTTAATTTGCATTTAAGTCGCTTTTATTTTATAATCTTTTTCAGTAGTGTAATATTCATATCCAAATCTTATCTGATCGCTATCATTAGTGGTCATTCGATCGTCTGATCATGTGTTTAACACACCATTGAGTCTCCGTGGGACTTAACGACCCGGGAATCCATTATATTCCCTGATCTTCATTGTATCTGTGTCTGAGC